>JBAMMX010000031.1:827033-988500 GCA_037126225.1 Dillenia turbinata | reverse complement strand
GTAGAGTTCATTGTATTAGATCTGGGTTGTGTATAGAGGTGACTATTGTGTATGGGTCTAATCTGGCTTGTGATCGCCGGCTGTTATGGGATTTTTTGAGATCTCAGAGTAGGAGTTCGGATGCCCCGTGGTGTATTTTGGGAGATTTTAATGTTGTTAGACATCCTTCTGAGCGTAGAGGTGGTAATATAGGGTGGTCTTTGTCTGATTGTGCCCTGGATGATTGTATGAGGGAGTCGGAGTTGGAGGATCTTCGCTTTTCTGGTGTCTATTTCACATGGTGGAACAGACAGGTGGATGATCCGATTTTGAGGAAGTTAGATAGAGTGCTGGTTAATTCCTCATGGCTATCTACTTATTCTTTTGCAGAGGCAGTGTTTCTCCCCCCAGGTGTCTCAGATCATTCCCCGAGTTTGATCCGCTTTCAGCAGAGGCAGCGGAGGAGAGTTCCGTTTAAGTTTTTCGAATTCTGGACGGATCACCCTAAATATCAAGAGCTTGTGTCGGAGGCATGGGCGGAGGATTATTATGGCACTCGGATGTATTGCCTTTACAGGAGGTTAAAAGGTTTGAAGCTCAAATTGAAGCATCTGAATCGGCAGGAATTTAGTGACTTATCTGCTCGAGTTGAGGAGGCTCGGGAGAGTTTGGTTCAGATTCAGCAGGAGTTCTTGTCTAGTGATGGCCGTCAGCTAGGGGAGGCAGAGAGAGCAGCTGCTGCTCGTTATCATTCGCTTATGAATATGGAGGAGAGCATGATGCGTCAAAAAGCTAGAATCCGATGGCTTCATTTGGGAGATCGAAACACCGCTTATTTCTTTAATACAGTTCGGCAGAGACATAACCGGAATTCCATTTGCTCGTTAGTGACTGAGGATGGTGTTCGGATCTCTGATTCGAATGATATTCAGAGGGCTGCTGTTAACTATTTCAGGGGTCTATTTTCGAGTAGATCCAGAGGTGGTGATTTAAACTCAGATACTATGTCTTCCCTTCTCCGAAGAAGACTGTCTGAGGACCAGATTCGCTCTTTGGCGAGCCCGGTGACGGAATCAGAGGTTCGGGAGGCCATGTTTTCTTTGGGTAGGCATAAGGCTCCGGGTCCAGATGGGTTCAGTGTTGAGTTCTTCAGATCTAGTTGGGATACTGTGGGACCGGATGTCACGAGAGCGGTGTTGGATTTCTTTGTTTCTGGGAGTCTTCTTAAGGAGGCTAATGGTACTATCATCTCTCTCATTCCGAAGAAGGATAATCCGACATCTTTATCGGATTTTAGACCCATTTCGTGCTGTAACACGATTTATAAATGCATTTCAAAAATCATTGCGGTGAGGATGAGTCAGGTTCTTCCAAATATTATTGGTAGCGAGCAATCTGCTTTTGTAAAGGGGAGGAGGATTGGGGATAATATCCTTCTTGCCCATGAGTTGCTTCATGGTTACCACCTAAATCGCGGCGCCCCCTGTTGTGCGATAAAGGTGGATATTATGAAGGCCTATGATTCAGTGGAGTGGGATTTTCTCCGGATGGTTCTCGAGTGTGTTGGTTTTCCTTCTTGGTTGATTGATCGGATTATGGTGTGTATTTCTTCGGCAAGCTTTGCTGTGTCAATCAATGGGGAGTTGACTGATTTCTTTCGGAGCTCGAGGGGTCTTCGTCAGGGAGATCCAATGTCCCCCATGCTCTTCGTTCTAGGTATGGAGGTCTTCTCTGGGATTATGCGGCAGATTTCCGAGGGGCCCAACTTTGAATTCCATTGGAGGTGCCAAGAGGTTAACCTCTCTCATCTTTGTTTTGCGGATGATTTGATGTTGTTCTCTCGAGGATGTTTATCTTCGGTTCAGAGTATCTTAGATGGGTTAGCGCAGTTTGGGATGCTTTCTGGTCTTCGGATGAACCCGCAGAAGAGTGAGATTTTTTTTCGTGCTGTGGATCAGGGGACTAGGGAGGAGATCTTGAGGATTTCGGGATTTCGTCAGGGCTGCTTGCCTGTTCGCTATCTGGGGGTTCCTCTTCTGTCTTCTCGGCTCTCAGTCTCGGACTGCACTCAGTTGGTCCGTCGTATTACGGCTCGGATTCAGCATTGGACGAGTAGACGTCTTTCTTATGCAGGTCGTCTTCAGCTGGTTAGCTCTGTGCTATTTTCGATCCAAACCTTTTGGTCTTCTGTTTTCCTCCTTCCGAAGGCGGTTTGTAAAGAGATTGAGCTTTTGATGGCAAGGTTCTTGTGGTCTGGTCCAGCTTTAGACCGGCAGAAGGCCAAGGTTTCTTGGTCATCTGTGTGTCGCCCTAAAGAGGAGGGGGGTCTTGGGTTGAAGCGAGTCACTGAGTGGAATAGAGCAGCCATGCTTAAACATATTTGGCACATCCTTTCTGACCCGGAGGATAATGTATGGTCTCGTTGGGTTCGGAGATATCTTTTGAGGGGTCTTAGTTTTTGGTATGTCAGAATTCCGGATAAATGTTCGTGGATCTGGAGGAAGATTCTTTCGCTTCGGCATTTGGTCAGGGAGCTTATTGCTTGGCGGATGGGAGATGGGAGTCGCATATCGTTCTGGTATGATGATTGGTCTCCTGTCGGTCCTCTGATAGAGGTTTTGGGGAGACATTTCATGGAGCGGTCAGGATTTCCTGCGCAGTCTTCTGTTTGGGATGTGTTTTCGAGCGCCACTTGGACTGAGTATATCCAGCGTGGTGATCAGCGGCTCTCGAGGCTTCAGCGAGCTTTTTGTGACCATCTTCGGGATCTTATCCCGGAGACTTATTGGCCGTCTTTCTCCGGTAGTGATAGTCTCGAGTGGACGATCAGCTCTAGTGGCGAGTTTTCCATTGCGTCGGCCTGGGACTTCCTCAGAAGTACTTATCCCCGGGTTCAATGGGTGGACATAGTCTGGTACTCGGGGGCGATTCCTCGGTTTGCTTTCATTATTTGGTTGGTGTTCATGGAGCGGCTTCAGACGAGCGATTTATTGTTCAGACTCCGTATTTCGACTTCTTCGACGTGTCATCTATGTGGTAGCCGAAGAGAAACTATTGATCACCTATTTTTTCGTTGTTCCTTCTCGAGAGAAGTGTGGAGATTAACTATTGCGCATCTTGTTCCATCGTCTTTCCCTATTTCTTGGTCAGGCATTCGAGATACTCTTTTGTCTCCCGCGAGACACCCGTTGCGGCGGAACAGAATCTTCAAATGCCTTCTCAGCGCTTCTATTTATTATATATGGATGGAGAGAAATAAGAGAAGGAAAGGCGAGAGTCATTTACCCCCTCGGGCTGTAGCTGCTTTTGTTAGAGTAGTTCTTCCATCAGCTCAAACTTAGTTTTTAGATCTCCTTTTGTAGATCGTTGTATCCAGGTTTCTCGGGGTTTTGTCTGAGAGCCTGTTTTCCTCTTTCTTTTTGATATAAATTCTTTTTTATCAAAAAAAAAAAAAAAAAAAACCCTAAACCCTAAACCCTAAACCCTAAACCCTAAACCCTAAACCCTAAACCCTAAACCCTAAACCCTAAACCCTAAAAACCCTAAACCCTAAACCCTAAACCCTAAACCCTAAACCCTAAACCCTAAACCCTAAACCCTAAACCCTAAACCCAAACCCTAAAAACTCTCTCTCTTCCCGAGGCGAAAAAGGCGATCCCAAGGCGAACTTCCCAAATCCGGCTCAGCCGCGGCCGTCCGCCGCCGGAAACGGTGTCGCTGCCTTCGCAGTGGATGCACCATACCTTCGGGAGTGGAGTCGCAGGCGATTGGGCAGTTGTTCGCCTCGAAATCGTGACGGCAGACCACTCGCAGAACCGGAGCAGAGAGTTCGCTTCAGAATCCATCCCGTTTCGGATTCGATTTTGAATTTGGGACAGGCGGAACGTCGAACAGGCATCGAATCGGTCTTCATCGGAGGTTGACGAAGAGTTTGCATCCATCCACACACAGTCGACCTTCGATTTTGGCGACTGGTCACGGCGGAGACGAGATCGGCAATTGCAGACGAATCCAATTTATTGCGGAAGCGAATCGACCGATATCGGCAGGAATATTGTCGATCGGAGGACAGATCGGCGATCTCTGGCGTTTGGCCTTCCTTCCCCGGTAGCTGGATTAGACTAACGATGAAGATCGGTGGCGCGACAGATTGGACGGCGGAGAAACGGCTGCGTAATGAAGAACAGTAGAACTTAGGGTTTTCGAAAAAAAAAAAAAAAAAGAAAAAAAAAAAAAAAGGAAAAAGGCAAGCTACTGTTCACAGTAACCTTTGAATTCTTGTTGGTAACGTCAAAGAGTAAAAAACCGACCAAAAAAAAAAAAAAAAAAAAAACCCTAGGCTCGAAAGATGTCTAGGAGTTATGCTGATGCTCTAGGAGGCAAGACAAGTAATCTGAATGGGCTTGATTCTGACAATCGCCAACATACGACGTCTCTTTCTCAAGAAGACGTACTTCCAGATAATAGTGGTAATTTCTCTGTTCCTGATTCTCTAGTTTCAGAGGGGGAAAAACTCTATGACTTTACTCTGGTTGGGAACCTCATAGGACGGCGCTTGCCGTTGAAGGAAGTGAAAAGAATTTCTGATTTATTATGGGGTAGACTTGGGCTCTCTGAGGTTGTTATGGCGGGTCCTGGATTATTTCTTTTGAAGTTTACTTCAGATGAGCACTTTCAGAAGATCTTGGACAGGAGCCCGTGGCATATTTTTGGGATTCCGTTTGTTCTTCGCAGGTTTACTATGGGTATGTCTATGGGTGACTTTGAGCCACGGAAACTTACAGTATGGATTAAATTACACAATGTGCCGCTTGTTCTCTATAACAGGCGAGGATTGAGTTATGTGGCCTCAGTTTTTGGAAAACCATTGTTGATGGATGAAATCACAGCTTCATGCACTAGACTTGGATATGCGAGGGTATTTGTTGAGCTGGATGCTGGGAGTTCTATTCGAAAGGATGCGGTTTTTACTTTACCGGATGGGAGTGAGTTCCTCGTCAAGGCGGAATATTCCTTCATTCCGCCTAGATGTGAGGAATGTGTCGTCTTTGGCCACCATCATGAGAAATGCCCCAAGAAATCTTCTTCTCAGGATAGGACGGGGAACTTGGGACCGAGTACCCAGAAGGGAGATGTAGATGGCTTTCAGAAAGTCAGGAAACCGAGGAGACGAGGTCAGCGACATCCGAAAGTTGTTGAGGATAGAGCGCCGGAGGTCGAGGAGTCGTCGATGGATGCCCCAGGTGGAGATAATGGGGTAGCATCTCAGATTGTCTGTGTCAGTGAGTCAGTTCGAGATGATCAGGGTTTTCAGTCCCCGATTGAGGAGGTGGATGATTCTCATGCCTTGGTAGTTCGGGAGGATCAGGGTCTACGGTTTCCGATTGAGGAGGTGGATGATTCTCATGCATTGGTTGTTCGGGAGGAACCGACAGAGCAGCTGACTAGTCTTCCAGAGTTGGACTATGGCCTTGCTATGATAGTGAGGGTGCAGGATCGGGTTGAGTCTCCTAATCTTAGAGATTGTACCACCCTGTATGAGTGCGACAGTATTCCGTCGATTCCGAGTGGTATTGTTTCTCGAGGAGATGACTCAGATTCCTCAGTAGGGACAGGTGTGAATGATCTTCATTCTTCCCCTCCATTAGATCCTCCTGTGCTTCGCTCTAGGGCCAGGAAGACTAAACGGGGGCGGAAGAAGGTTTACTGATTTTCTGAGGGGCGTGTCCCTCTTTGTGCGTTCCAGATGATAGGCTGTTGGAACGTAAGGGGTCTGAATGACCCAATTCATATTCGAGCTACGAGAAGTTTGGTGAGCCAGAACCGTTTACACCTGCTTGGTCTTTTGGAGACTAGGGTGCGGTCTTCTAATGAGGTTCGTATTCAGCACTCCCTTTTTCGTGATTGGAATTATATGATTGTTCATGGGAGTAATAACACTGGGCGAATTTGGTTATGTTGGGATCCGTTGGAGGTTAATGTGACCGTTTTGGCTAGTGCGATGCAGTGGATTCATAGTAGAGTTCATTGTATTAGATCTGGGATGTGTATGGATGTGACTATCGTGTATGGGTCTAATCTGGCAGGTGATCGCCGTTTGTTATGGGATTTTTTGAGATCTCAGAGTAGGAGTTCGGATACCCCGTGGTGTATCTTGGGAGACTTTAATGTTGTCAGACAGCCTTCTGAGCGTAGAGGTGGTAATATAGGGTGGTCTCTGTCTGATTGTGCTTTGGATGATTGTATGAGGGAGTCGGAGTTGGAGGATCTTCGCTATTCTGGTGTCTATTTCACGTGGTGGAACAGACAGGTGGAGGATCCGATCTTGAGGAAGTTAGATAGAGTGCTGGTTAATTCCTCATGGCTATCTACTTATTCTTTTGCAGAGGCAGTGTTTCTCCCCCCAGGTGTCTCAGATCATTCCCCGAGTTTGATCCGTTTTCAGCAGAGGCAGCGGAGGAGAGTTCCGTTTAAGTTTTTCGAATTCTGGACTGATCACCCTAGATATCACGAGATTGTGTCGGAGGCATGGGCGGTTGATTATTATGGCACTCGGATGTATTGCCTTTACAGGAGGTTAAAAGGCTTGAAGCTTAAATTGAAGCATCTGAATCGGCAGGAGTTTAGTGACTTATCTGCTCGAGTTGAGGAGGCTCGGGAGAGTTTGATTCAGATTCAGCAGGAGTTTTTGTCGGGTGATGGCCGTCAGCTAGGGGAGGCTGAGAGAGCAGCTGCTACTCGCTATCATTCGCTTGTGAATATGGAGGAGAGCATGTTGCGTCAAAAAGCTAGGATCCGATGGCTTCATTTGGGAGATCGAAACACCGCTTATTTCTTTAACACAGTTCGTCAGAGGCATAACCGAAATTCTATTTGCTCCTTAGTGACTGAGGATGGTGTTCGGATCTCTGATTCGATTGATATTCAGAGGGCTGCTGTTAATTATTTCAGGGGTCTATTTTCGAGTAGATCCAGAGGTGGTGATTTAAACTCTGGTTCTATGTCGCCCCTTCTCCGAAGAAGGCTGTCTGAGGACCAGATTCGCTCTTTGGCGAGCCCGGTGACGGATTCAGAGGTTCGGGAGGCCATGTTTTCTTTGGGTAGGCATAAGGCTCCGGGTCCAGATGGGTTCAGTGTTGAGTTCTTCAGATCTAGTTGGGATACTGTGGGTCCGGATGTCACGAGGGCGGTATTGGATTTCTTTGCTTCCGGGAGTCTCCTTAAGGAGGCTAATGGCACTATCATCACTCTCATTCCGAAGAAGGATAATCCGACATCTTTATCGGATTTTAGACCCATTTCGTGCTGTAATACGATTTACAAATGCATTTCAAAAATCATTGCGGCGAGGATGAGTCAAGTTCTTCCAAATATCATTGGTAGCGAGCAATCTGCGTTTGTAAAGGGGAGGAGGATTGGGGATAATATCCTTCTTGCCCATGAGTTGCTTCATGGTTACCACCTGAATCGCGGTGCCCCCTGTTGTGCGATAAAGGTGGATATTATGAAGGCCTATGATTCAGTGGAGTGGGATTTTATCCGGATGGTTCTGGAGTGTGTTGGTTTTCCTCCTTGGTTGATTGATCGGATTATGGTGTGTATTTCTTCGGCAAGCTTTGCTGTGTCAATCAATGGGGAGTTGACTGATTTCTTTCGGAGTTCGAGGGGTCTTCGTCAGGGAGATCCAATGTCCCCCATGCTCTTCGTTCTATGTATGGAGGTCTTCTCTGGGATTATGTGGCAGATTTCCGAGGGGCCTAACTTTGAATTCCATTGGAGGTGCCAAGAGGTTAATCTCTCTCATCTTTGTTTTGCGGATGATTTGATGTTGTTCTCTCGAGGATGCTTATCTTCGGTTCAGAGTATCTTAGATGGGTTAGCGCAGTTTGGGATGCTCTCTGGCCTTCGGATGAACCCGCAGAAGAGCGAGATTTTTTTTCGTGCTGTGGATCAGGGGACTAGGGAGGAGATCTTGAGGATCTCGGGATTCCGTCAGGGCTGCTTGCCTGTTCGCTATCTGGGGGTTCCTCTCTTGTCTTCTCGGCTCTCAGTCTCTGATTGCTCTCAGTTGGTCCATCGTATCACGGCCCGGATTCAGCATTGGACGAGTAGACGTCTATCTTATGCAGGTCGGCTTCAGCTGGTTAGCTCTGTTCTATTTTCGATCCAAACCTTTTGGTCTTCTGTTTTCCTCCTTCCGAAGGCGGTTTGTAAAGAGATTGAGCTTTTGATGGCAAGGTTCTTGTGGTCTGGTCCGGCTTTAGATCGGCAGAAGGCCAAGGTTTCTTGGTCGAATGTGTGTCGCCCTAAGGATGAGGGGGGTCTTGGGTTGAAGCGAGTCACTGAGTGGAATAGAGCAGCCATGCTTAAACATATTTGGCATATCCTTTCTGATCCGGAGGATAATGTTTGGTCTCGTTGGGTTCGGAGATATCTTTTGAGGGGTCTTAGTTTTTGGTATGTCAAAATTCCGGATAAATGTTCGTGGATCTGGAGGAAGATTCTTTCGCTGCGGCACTTGGTCAGGGAGCTTGTTGCTTGGCGAATGGGTGATGGGAGTCGTATTTCATTCTGGTATGACGATTGGTCTCCCGTCGGTCCTCTGATAGAGGTTTGGGGGAGACATTCCATGGAGCGGTCAGGATTTCCTGCGCAGTCTTCTGTTTGGGATGTGTTTTCGAGCGCCACCTGGACTGAGTATATCCAGCGTGGTGATCAGCGGCTCTCGAGGCTTCAGCGAGCTTTTTGTGACCAGCTTCGGGATCTTATCCCGGAGACTTATTGGCCGTCTTCCTCTGGTAGTGATAGACTCGAGTGGACGATCAGCTCTAGTGGTGAGTTTTCCATTGCGTCGGCGTGGGACTACCTCAGAAGTTCTTACCCCCGGGTTCATTGGGTGGACATGGTCTGGTATTCGGGGGCGATTCCTCGATTTGCTTTCATTATTTGGTTGGTGTTCATGGAGCGGCTTCAGACGAGCGATTTTTTGTTTAGACTCCGTCTTTCGACTTCTTCGACTTGCCATCTATGTGGCAGCCGAAGAGAAACTATTGATCACCTATTTTTTCGATGTTCCTTCTCGAGAGAAGTGTGGAGATTAACTATTGCACATCTTGTTCCATCGTCTTTCCCTATTTCTTGGTCAGGCATTCGAGATACTCTTTTGTCTCCCGCGAGACACCCGTTGCGGCGGAACAGAATCTTCAAATGCCTTCTCAGCGCTTCTATTTATTATATATGGATGGAGAGAAACAAGAGAAGGAAAGGCGAGCGTCATTTGCCCCCTCGGGCCGTTGCTGCTTTTGTTAGAGTAGTTCTTCCATCAGCTCATTCTTAGTTTTTTTAGATCTCCTTTGTTAGATCATTGTATCCAGGTTTCTCGGGGTTTTGTCTGAGAGCCTGTTTTCCTCTTTCTTTTTGATATAAATTCTTTTTTATCAAAAAAAAAAAAACCCTAAACCCTAAACCCTAAACCCTAAACCCTAAACCCTAAACCCTAAACCCTAAACCCTAAACCCTAAACCCTAAACCCTAAACCCTAAACCCTAAACCCTAAACCCTAAAACCCTAAAACCTAAACCCTAAACCCTAAACCCTAGAGATAACAGACATTGTATAAGTTCCAAATATACAATATTTATTTAATTTAGAGAAAAATAGCTTGTATAATCCCAAATTACAAAATTTGTTGAATAAATTAGAAGAATGTTAAATCATAGGTGATAATCATTTAGAACATTGGAGTAAAAATAAACTTTTAGCAAAATTAGATTTGATAAATAAAAACCTTACAATTAGAACAAAAGATTTAGAATACAATGTAGACGATAAAGAAGAATTTGAAATTCAGATAAAAGAATTAATGAAATTAGGATTAATTAGAGAATCAAAAAGCAAACATTGTAGTGCAGCCTTTTTAGTTAGAAACCATAGTGAACAAAAAAGAGGAAAAACAAGAATGGTAATTAATTATAAATGACTTAATGATAACACAATAGAGGACAGTTATAAAATTCCAATAAAAGATAATTTAATCTATTTAATACAAGATAGGAAAATATTTAGTAAATTAGATTGTAAATCAGGATAAGGACCACTTAGCAAAAATTTATAAGCAAAAACAAAAAAAACAGGACAAAAGTATTTTAATTCAGAAGACATAAAAATAGTACAGGAGTTTAAACATTTAGTTCAAACATTACTTAAACTTAGATTACCTCTAGAAACTGAATATAAAATAGTAAATGTAGATAGTTCAGAAATAAGATGGGGAGCAGAATTAAAAGTGAAAGATAATAAATATAGCCCAAAATCTAATAAAAATTTTTGTAGAAATGGTAGTGGAGTATTTCAACAGAAGAAATTAGCAAGTTTAGTTTAGGAAATTTTAAGAGTTGTAAATGCATTAGATACTTTTAGATTATATTTAGCAGATGAATTTACACTCAAGACATATTGCGAAGCAATTGTTATGTTTTACAAACTTAAAAATGAAAGAAGTTTAGCTAGCAAAAGATGGATTAATTTACTTAATACAATTCAAGGAAATGGATTTAAGATAAATATATAACATATTAAAGGAAATGATAAAGCCATAGCAGATTATCTTAGTCGACAGATATATAAAGAAATATATGCATTAGAAATTCATGCAAAAACGCACCTAGTATTTTTCAAATGAAAATGGATAGTATATTTAGAAACTTAGATTTTGTTTTTGTTTATATAGATGATATCTTGATAGCTAGTCATACTATTCAAGAACATCATACTCATTTAGATACAATATTAAATAAATGTTTAGAACATGGTATAATTCTTAGTAAAAAGAAAATAGAATTTTGTAAACCATTTATAGAATTTTTAGAACATAGAATAGGAAATGGTTCGATAGAGTTACAACCTCATATTAGTCAAAAAATCAAAGATTTTCCATATAAGATAGAAAACACAAAGGAATTCCAGAAATTTTTACGATTATTAAATTATACAAGACCTTATTTAAAAAACTTAGGACCACTTAGCAAAAATTTTTAAGCAAAAACAGAAAAAACAGGACAAAAATATTTTAATTCAGAAGACATAAAAATAGTACAGGAGCTTAAACATTTAGTTCAAACATTACCTAAACTTAGATTACCTCTAGAAACTGAATATAAAATAGTAAATGTAGATAGTTCAGAAATAAGATGGGGAGCAGAATTAAAAGTGAAAGATAATAAATATAGCCCAAAATCTAATAAAAAATTATGTAGATATGGTAGTGGAGTATTTCAACAGAAGAAATTGACAAGTTTAGATTGAGAAATTTTAGGAGTTGTAAATGCATTAGATACTTTTAGATTATATTTAGCAGATGAATTTACACTTAAGACAGATTGCGAAGCAATTGTTAAGTTTTACAAACTTAAAAATGAAAGAAGTTTAGCTAGCAAAAGATGGATTAATTTACTTAATACAATTCAAGGAAATGGATTTAAGATAAATATATAACATATTAAAGGAAATGATAAAGCCATAGCAGATTATCTTAGTCGACAGATATATAAAGAAATATATGCGTTAGAAATTCATGCATTTGATTCATTCATTGCAAATATTGAAGATGATGAAATAGATAACATATATGATGTTGATATGTGTTATTACTAATTTATTTGTTTCTTTGTATAGATGACTTTTCCAGTTTTTCATTAATTGAAGAAAAATACAGCTAAAGAAAAGAGAAATATTATAAAAATTAAAGTAGCAATGAAACGACATCTTAGACTTGGCGAATATGGACAATATTTTTACTTAGAGAAACAATTAATTGCCTGTGAAATTCCTTTGAAAACATATAATCGTGGACTTGAAAAATTAGCATTTTAACTATGTGAAAAATAGTAGTGAAAGTATGTACTATTCAAACTTTGTGAAACAAATGAAAATAATATTGCGACAGTAGTTATAATAATGATAGCCTTGAAAGTAGTTTTGAAATACTAATTGAAAAAATAAATTGTTTTGAAAATGTTTCTTTGCAGATGGCATATCAGGGACAATCATCTCAACAAGACCAAAGCCCAGAAAGTTATAAACAATATATTTTTTACCCAATTAGACTATTCACAGTCCACCCTGCAAAACAATTCCAAATAAAAAGGTGCTTAGCAATAGAACCTTATCAAAAATGCATTATAGACAATATTTGGGCTTCTAGTTATGGAAATAGTGTAGAACATAAGAAAGTATTTTATAATTCGACAGTAACATTATGTGAACACTTTGCATTTCTAAATAGTGAAATTAGCAATCATTTACAAGCACGACATACAAGACATACACAACCAACAGTCGTACAAACATCTGAAATCCCATTGACACCCATCACACCAGATAGTATTGCAGCACTGAGAGCAGAAAATGCAATTTTGAAAGCTGAAATAGCAAAAATTAGAGTAGAAAAAGAAAATGGGAAAAAGAAAAGCTTGAAATAGTTGCAGAAAATGAAAAAATGAAAGTAGTATGGGAAACAGAAATTCGCAGTACACAGCCAAATAGAATTTAAATAGAATACATTACGAAATTAGACGAAGGCCCAATAGGGGAAATCAAAAGAAAAGTTATAGAAATGAAAAAAGAAGAGTATTTGAAAAAAACTCAAAATAATTCAATAGATAGGAAACAGTTTCAGATGAATCCAAATGCCTGGATGCATAATCATAACAGAAGAAATTGGCCCAAATACTGGAGTACTGGATATTCATGGCTTCAAAGTAGCCAACCTATGCCTTGATATGGAAATTTTTGACCCAGAGATGGAAATCAATGGACTCAAAATGGATCCAATTACATTATTGGATTTAGGAGTACTTGGACTAGTCATCATTAACAACCCAAGACAGCTCAAATATTTCCAACCCAACAATCCAAAGTATGAGAAATTTGTGGTTATTGCCAATTTTCTATTCAGAAAAATGAATGTCAGCCACATCTCATTTCAAATTGAGTCAATTCCACCAATCTTCACCAACGAATATATTGATGATGCAAAACACTATGTGCACATCGATATTGCATTTGACAATGATCAAATCATGTATCTTAGTGAAGATCTATCATCAATCAGACTCACAGACATCAGTACTGAGGACATAGAGCAACAACATAAAGAATGGAGAGTAATGTGTTCAATCATCCCTCACACATTATTCAGACAATTGATCGTTGAAGATCAATATTTCAGATTTTATGGGAAAGGACCATCATGGATTCAATAGTTAGGATTCATCAATGAAGATCCAAATCTCACCAACCATCTGAAGATCGTGAACGCGGGAACATTTTTTTGATATCTCAAATTCACCACTCAAATTTGATTTGATATCAACCCTTCCAGATCTCTCACCTGCAACAATCGACACGAAGTTGCTTTAGCACTTGATGATGCAATGGAGCACTAAAGTAAGATAGTAGTCTAGTCTTTTTCAGATTACCTCAGCTTGCTTTGTTGAAGGAATCTTAAAAATTGAGTTTAGTCTTTATGTCTCAAAATTAATAAAGAATCCATTAAAAATATCAATTCAGCAATTAAAATGGCAGACCGTACTTTCGATTACTCAGCCTACATCTAAAGAGAATTACAGATCTGCAATTTGAAGACTTTATAGTTGTCCCTGAGTAGCTGTCATTCAAGCCCACTATTCATGACTACTTTTTCAGTGCATTTGGCTCTTCACCAATCAAGTATTCAAAATATTTTAATATGTAATTTTCATTTTGTTATTTTGTAACAAAAGTCTTTGGTTAGTTGTATTAAAAAGTCAAAAAGTAGCTTTAAAGACTACTTTATATCATGTAATTTAAAGTTTTTGTCTTTTTGTATCATTTTGTCAAAAGTAGTTTACGTAAAAGCTACTTAACATTGTTTCTTACGTCTCCTTGTAAAAATTGTCAAAAGGTAGCTTTGAAAAATTAAAGGCTACCATGACTTTTTATTTCTCTTGTAATAATTTGTCAAAAAGTAGTTTTGAAAAATTTAAAACTACATTATGTTCTTGTCTTTTGTAAAAGTAGCTTACATAAAAACCACTTGTTATTATCTTCTTTAATTTATATAAATAGGTGTGTCCTTGTATGCTCAAAAACGAGCAAAATTTTCTTTTCTTCAGTTTTGTATCCTCTCCCTTTGTGAAATAAAGCTTCCAGTGTTTCTGTAAGTTATATTTCTCTTCTTTTATGTTCTTGTTCACCTTAATTTTACTTTTTTCTTTGATTTTATTTATTATTTTTATTTTCCCTAAACGCTAAACTCTAAAACTCTAAACTCTAAGCCCTTAGAGTTTGGAGTTTCTCAATACATACCTTTTTCACTCCCCTAAAACTCCTCCTTAAGTGTGTTTCATGCTTGCTTTGTACTAGTAGCTCCATAGATTCTTAGAAAAATTGTGTCCGCAATGGCCAATTGAATGTCGTAAAGTGCCCTCCAATCCTTCTCCTTTTCTTCCTTTAACAACTTTTGTTGCTCCATAAATAGAATAGATAGATCTTCCAGCATAGTTACGTCGTTCTCTATAATATTCCATAATCTTTAAGACAAGAAATAGGTCTTTATCTTGATAGACTAGTAGTCATAGTTTTCTCCTGAAAAAATCAGAAGCGAAACTTGACTTGGTTTGAAGCTAGCCATAGAATATAGATTACTTAGTTATGCCCAGTGTATGACCAAACGTAGCTCTGATACCATTGTTAGTATAAGAACTTTAGAAAGGAATATTATTTAGGGAGAGTTAGGCTAGAAGAACTTGAATGTGAGAATATGAGACACTATTTGAAGCTTGTTGTTTCTTATTGTTATTGCTTGCTTTTTTTTTTTGGTTAAAAAAGGGCTGGAAAGACTAACCATGGAGCAAGGCTAGACCCCAAATAGTACTGAGAAGACAACAATACATCTCATTCGGAGGAGTACCATACTCATGAAACCTAAGGGGAATTGTAGGACCACATTTAGCTAACATATCAGCACAACTATTGCCTTCCCTAAAGACAAAAAAAATACTATGCACGAGATTTTCGTATATCAACTTTTTACATTCTCTCAAAATATTATCATGAGGTTGCATGAGGTCAACCATAGAAGATAATGTCTCAACCAAACTCTTAGAGTCGAGTTCTAAGATTATCAGGAATAACTTTTTTCTGGCCAAAAAGTATAACCCTTATCTAACACCCTATACTTCAGTTGTGAATGCATCAGTCACTCCCAAATTCACTATGAAACCTTCTATCCACAGGCCAAATTCATCCCAAATTAGACCCCTTGCTTCTGCTACCCAAGATTCCAAACTTGATGACCCATCCATATTAAGTTTATAGAAACCCACTAGAGGAGGGTCCCATTTTATTTAGCGACCAACTGCTGGTGGAGTTCTCGAGGCCCTTATAGTTGCGTACCATCCCTCTCTAGCATAGTAGATAGCTATAGCTCCAACTACCTCAGAAAAGAAAGGTACATTTTCAAAAACTATCTTACAGTGAGCCTTCCAAATTGCTCACAGAGTATACACAAAGAGCGAGACCCAAGGCAACCCTTTATATAAGGCATGCGATTTGCAATTTCGAAGAAGCCACACCTTCAGCTCATTCTGGCCAAGAGCTATACGTTTTAAAGGAGACGTTTGAAGAATAGAAATCCAGACCTTCTCTCAACTTTCTGTAGTCCCGTAAAAGATAGAGCAAGGACTAAGGGTCGTCACCACATAAAGGGTATAGTGAATCCGAAGTGAAGCCTCAAAAGACATGCGTAACGTTAGTCATCAAAGCCCTTCTCACTATCAACCAAACTAGAAATCTGACTCTTTCTTGAAACCTTAGACACCAAACCCAACAATAATCCTCTGTCTCAACACCGTCTTGGAAATCTAGACTCCAAAATAATTCATAAGCAAACTTGAATGTAAAATTACCTGAATACTATTTAGCCCAACAAATGGAATCCACAATAGTGAAATCATGGGGAATTTGGACAGCCCGTATCTCCTCTACTATCTCCATGGGAAGTACTCTTGCGAGACACAGCACAGCCCGTTGCCTATCCCATGTGATAAACCGATCCACCTTAACATCATCAAGAGCTGTCGTAATTTCGACTGGCTCAATAAGTCGATTTCATAAAGGAGTCGACGCAACCCATATGTCCTCCCAACATTTGATCCTCAACCCATTAGCTAACTTCCACCTTAACCCCTCCATCAAGCCCTCCTGAAGATTTAGTAATCCACACCACAGTGCAAAGCGTCTAGATGTTTTGGGGCAATGCACAAAATCATCATGTCACAAGTATTTTCCCTCAGGACCTTACACCACAAAAGCAACTCCACCATTAAACACCAACCCAACTTCGCCAGAAATGCTCTGTTGGTGTTTCGGGCATTACAAATACCAAGCCTCCCTTGCCTTTTAGATCGACAAACTATATCCCACTGAATGACATGAATCCGACGAGAACAGTCAGAATCCCCCCATATAAATTAACAATTCACCCTATCCAATTGATCACAAATCTGCACTGTAAGCTATACGGTCTGCATAATATAACTTGGGATAACAAATGTAACTGCTTGAATTAAAGTACAATGCCCGTCTAAACTCAGACATCTAGTCTTCCAAGCCGATATCCTCTTCTGAACTCTCACCACTAAATACTAATATTTAGCATGTTTCTTCCATCCATGAATTAACAAAACTCCCAAATAAATACCAAGATTTTGAGTTAACGAGAACTAACATTGATCCTCCAAAAACCGCTTAAGTAACAAAGGGGCCTTGGGAGAAACAAAAAGTCTAAACTTCCGAGGATTCAAGATCAAGCCACTATTCTCTGAGAATTCTCTTAAGCAATTTAAGATACTCTCCATGTCCCACGCTTTGGCTTCCGCAAACAACATCAAGTCATCTACAAAGAACAAATGATAAATTTCTAGGCCTGTATGGGAAGGACGAATAGGAGTCCATCATTTCTCTGCAATCCTATCTTGGATCATGTATAATAATTTCTCCATTACCATAATGAAAAGATATGGCGACAAAGAATCGCCCTGCCTCAACCCTTTACCAAAAGTGAAATAGGGGAGCACCTCACCATTCTACAATAAAGCCAATTGGGCATGAGACACTACAAACATAATTAGCCGAACCAATGGAGTTGGAACTCCAAAATCACCCAGTTTATGCTCAAGAAATTGCCAGCTAACATTGTCATATGCTTTTTGCAGATCTACCTTCATAACCATCTTCCAACGCTTACTCTGAGAAGTATGAATCGAATGAATTATCTCTTGGGTAATAATGATATTATCTAAGGTGCCACGGCCCGGAGAAAACTACTTTGAAAGGGCCCAACCACTTTTTGGAGGATCGGGAAAAGATGTTGCACTATGACCTTAGCAAGGATCTTATAACTAGTATTAAAGAGACTGATTAGCTGAAAATCACTTAGACTGGTAGGTTGAGGTTGTTTCAGAATCAATACAATCAATGCTCTAACAAACTCCTGAGGAAAATGACCCTCACAAAAAGCCCCTCTAACAAACTAGCACAAAGCTGGATATACAACTTCCCAAAATTTCTGATAGAAAATAGGTTAAATCTTGTCCACTCCCGATGCTTTAAGCCTCTACATAGAGAATACTATCTGTCGGATTTCATTCTCATCCACCTTATTCATCAAGGGTCTTTGATCCTCACCTGTGATCTCTTGTTACCAAGAAACAAATCTATTCTGATTTTCGCCCAACTCTACCCCCCCAAAAAAGAGTTTGGAAGAACTCTGAAACATAGGACTTAAGTTGAGATTGATCATAGCACAACTCCCCATTGATCTTAAGCTGAGTTATGTGGTTCTTATTTTGGCAAATAACCATTGATAAGTGATAGAACCTAGTATTTCGATCTCCTTGGACAAACCAATTAATCCGAGACTTCTGATGCCAAAAGATCTCTTCCATATTCAGTACCCTATTATATTCTCCAATTAACCAATGTTCCGGTCTTTGTAAGTGATCCGACCTATCATACCTCCATGAACTTTGAATACCCCTCAATCTGGTTTCAAGTCGCCATTTTCTAGCAAAGATATTACTGAACACATGTCTATTCCAAAACTAGAGCTCAACTGTCACAGATTGAATACACTACAATGTGGAACCATGATTTCCCTCCTCCCCAGCCTCAGAAAATGCTTGTTGGAACCACCCCCAAGCTATTTATAGCCTTCAATGGAGGTAAAGGAAGGTTCTAGACCTTCATTTCATGTGGTCTTAATTCATTCTTCCAGATTCTTCTATAAGGCTTATATTACATGTGGTCCTAATTCAACCTACTAAATTTTTCTACAAATATCATCTATTATATTTGTTTTCAAGAGTATTCTATCATCCACTATATTAGTTTTCCAGAATTTTCTATAATACAATATATTCTTATCGATTTCTAAAATATTTTAGATAACTATATTTCTATTGTTTTCTTCTAGAAAAATGCATCATTTTCTAATAGAAAATATGGTGCGACCAAATTGCTATTTTTTTGTTCAGCTAATTGAACTAATTTAATGTGTAAGAAGGGATTAGGTAGAAAGAAAAAAGGCTACCTTTTCCCTTTCATTCCAAAATGGAAGCACTTGATGTTTTCCTTCCTCTCATACTCGAGAAAAAAGATTTTTCCACTCTCTGTCTTTTTTTTTTTTTGGTCCTTCCTAAAACACTATATTTTTATGGCCAATAATAAATTTTTCAACCACAAAAATTTAAATTAACCCCAACTTTTTTTATTTTGCTCGTCAAAACCAAGACCAATAATGGGAAAGTGCAAAAGAGCATTTGGTTCTTTTACTAGGATTTTAGTACTCCATCGCCATGTGATGTAAGTCTAAAAGCATCCCGCAATAATTTAATGGAAGTTCAACCAGTACCGTCCTTTTAATTTTGATTTGGTGTTGATTGAAACAAGCGGAGCGGCTTGGGAATGTGAAATGCTTCTCGCATTTACTATCAGAAGACAAGTACTTGCTATAGTGCTATATGTGAATTTTTTTGTGAGGGAAAAAAAATCTAAATCACATCGCAAGAAAAAGAAAATTGTTGTCAAATTGATCAAAATAGTCATGCAGAGACACAGAGAGAGAAAATTAACATCTAGTCAGATAATATAATAAATTGGAGAGGGGTTTGAATACAAGCAAAAATTTCAAAATCGAACCGCCCGTTTTGTGCGGGAGTGGGAACAATCTTATGTCTTTCTCTAATTTCCTCTTTTTCGAGAGGGGTTGGTACACTCTCTCTTTCACATGCTCTCTTTTATTTTGATTTTCTTCTTCTTTTTGGTGGGGGAGCGTAAATCCTCTGATAAATAATAGAAAAATAAATAATAGGAGAGAAAAAGGAAAGAGCTTTAGTGGGAATTAGAAAGGGAACTTAGATGGTGTAAGGAGCGGGCTTAGGGAGGTCCTTGACGATTCCACACAGTGGGGCTGTGTCGGGGAGGTTGTACTCATCCCTGAGGGAACGAGCAGGGGATAGCACGCTGATGTAGAGCTGCTGCCCAAGGTAGCGTCTCTCCCACGATTCCGACCTCAGATTCCACATACCCGCGTTGTCCAACGTCAACATTACGGCGGCCCATGACTTCGGGTACACCTGTATCGTGTACCTGCTTACAGCGTCTAGTAGATTATAATTCTTCCTCTTCTCTGGGCTCCAGGTTCCGGCCTCGATTCTGTTTTCAGTACCAAAAAAAGATGGTCCATCCGTCAGTATTTTAACGGTTACAATTTTTGTAGTAGGACGATAATATATACTTACGCCACTGGGAAGAATGAATATCCATCCAAATGCCACGACTGGATGCTCTTCTCGGGGTTCTCGAATATGATCTCCACAAAGTTACGGAATATAGCATTTATCACCACCGGCTGCTTGGTGATGTTGTCGTGCGCCGGTGGTTCATCAGCGATGGTATTGTACTTAAAGACTTTGTCTTGCACACCGTAGTACTCGGCCAGCTTGAGCGGGGTGTCAGAATCCTCGTGGGATGCACCGTTGATGGCGTAGCGGAGCTTGCCTCCCACAGTGCTAGCAGAGTTGGCGATCTTGATGGTGCGGGTGATGTTGATGGAGCCGTAGTGGTAGGAGCCCTGAGGATTGGGCCTGGCAGCGCTGGCAGTGAGATTCCAGCGGAATGTGCGGAACTGGTTGAGGGACCAGGCTACGCCCTCGGGAGCCGGGGGAGATCCGGAGATGCTGGGCCCTTTCCATTTTCGTAGCGGATGATGCCCGTAGCGCTCAGATCGTACTTGGTGAACCTGGTCGAGGCAACCATGTAGTAGTCCTTGGGGCTCTGATCCGCTGTCACCAGCACGGAGTAGCACTGTCCAAGGTGCACGTCCAGCCACTTGTACGCGTTCTGCACCGTATGGGACCCCTCAATCTCGACCAACTTCATCGTGTGGCCCTGGATCCTGAAGTTGAGCGAATTCTTCAACCCAACGTTGCAGATCCTGTACCTGTAAGTCTCGCCGGCCTTCATGGTGAAGAGGGGCTCTTTTTCGTCCTTACCTGACTTCCCATTTATGAGGACGCCTGCAGGCCTTCCGAGGGAACGCCCGCTGTCCAGCAACTTCTTCATGGAGGTGTGGCTCTTGGTGTACCAGTCTCCAATGAGGACTGTGTAGTCATCCTCTGGGTCAGCAAAGGGGACCGGAATGAGCAGGCGGCTGTTGATGCGAAGGCCACCAAAGCCGCCCACGGCCTTTTGCATGCCTAGACTCGGGTAGTAATAGTAGCTCCCGATCTGGTCCTTCACCTGGAAGTGGTAGGTGTAATTTGTTCCGGGCATAATGGGACAGTTGGTTCCCGCCACTCCATCTTGCCAGGAGTTCTTTCTCTGCTGCACACCATTCCTACATATGGGATTGGGGAACACAGAAAAATTGTTCATGATGATTTAATTCCCAAAAACGTTGAAGACGCAGGAAGAGAGGAATAAAAGTCTCATCAAGATTTATTAGCTTCATAAAATTACGTACCAAGAAAAGAGCAAAGGCTCATCGAGATTGTTGAAGACGTTGACCACAATGTTGTTGTTGGTGGTGGAATTGATATTAGGTCCTGGGAATTGGCCGTTAATGAGAATTGCTTGCTGAGGAACCCCAATAGGAGAGATGGTGCCGTAGGTCACGTTCCACGTGAAGAAAATGTAAGGGTCCTCTGCACGGACCACCATCATCAACGTCCCGGTTGCCATCAGCCATGCCAAGTTTGCAAGTGACGACTTTCTACCTCCCATCTCTAACATCTGGTATGCTCTGATCAACCCCTTTCACTGGTTCTGCTTGAGCCAATATTTTCCTAATTGAAATTTGATTTTGCTTTTGTCCACTATCTATTGTATTCCTCACCTCTTCATCAGCTTTGATTCGTTGGGAGTGGGAACAGACATATATAATAATTTGAATCTTGAGGCCCTGCCTCCAGATACATCAACCCTTTATAATAGAAGAAACCAGGCTGTGAGGCGTTTACCACAGCATTCGAGTCCCTCCGTAAATTACTCTGCGTCACCCCTCCATTGTTGCACCTTTTCTTGCGCTCTGCCCCATAACCCCTCCTTTCTTTCGGTTTTTCTATTTGACCTCCCTCCCACACCCTCGCTAGATATTATACCACATTTATACTCTCCTGACTCTGTGCATGATTGTGTTTTTGTGATAAAAGAAACTTCCAATTGTTATTTATTATGAAAATGAGTTTTATTAACCCGTGCTATTCAACAAAAATTTTAAACAAAATCAAGTTTTCTTAAATTTGACATTAAAAAGTTCGTTTTGACATTTGAGTGCATAAAAATTCTCATACAAATTTTCAATATGATAGAAATGCTTTTCTATTATTATTAAAAAAAAAAAAAAGAACTCTTTTTTAGTTAGATTTTATTAACAGAAAAATTATTCCGGTAACAAACTTAGCAAAAAATTAGTGACAAAAAAGTTCAACACTCGGCCCATAACAAAATAAATTCAGTATCAGATAATAAACCTTAAAAATGACTCATGATATATCTCTACCATTAAAAAGGTTGAACCTTGGTTTCGGATTCGAACATATCTTAGGTTATACGGGCATAAATACTCTAAAAATTTTAGTAACTTTATTATTATTAAAAAATATTTAGAAAGGTAAAATTACTATTGCATATTTAAAAGCTTATTAAGTACCCATGGACCATCCACTAGCTTTACTTGGAATGCATGCATGCAATATGTAACACACACACACACACGCGTGTGTGTGCGCACACTGTGTGTCTCTATATGCATATCCATTTGTAGAAACGTAGAAGCAAATGAGTTTCTTTTTTTATATATAGGATAGAATCAAACTCAAGATTTGAAAGAGAAAGAAAATGGTGACAATTAAATTATAATTTATTAACGAAACAAAAATGTGTTTTAAAAGATTAATTTGAGAGAAAATGGAGAGAAGTTATGGTTGGTTACAAGTCATTATCTTTTTCAATATATAATGCCGACTTATTTATCAAATTAAACTTTAAAAGTAATTAATATCTAAAAACTTTGTTATAAATTTTGAACACCAGAGTTTGCTTTATGGATTATATAGATAGGTATTAGTAGGATACCATAAAATTATGTAATATTGTGTTTATATAATTACCAATAATATGAATAAAATTTTCCTTTAATTAAAATATGTTTATTTCTATTAAAATTTTAGTGTTTTAATTATTTTGGACAATACTTCATTCTCAAATCATTGAGAATATGAGTGACCACTACCCAAAACATGTGGATTTGTGATGCCCATTTGCAACGCCAAACCGAGAAAAATGTGTCGCAAAACATGTCTGCATCTACCTCGGGAGATTTCTCCTTCCTTTGAGCCCTTTATCCCATTTTTGCCTCTATTTCAGCACAACTTTACCAAATGAGTGCATTTATGGGAGGAAAAATATGAAAATAGGGGGAATAATACAGAGGAAATGCATGATCGAACATGTATTAAACAACATTATTGTTGAATTTTCAATGTCAAGAGTACAAAGAGATTGAGAATGAGAATGTACTTTTATTTATTGAGGAAGAATGCTTTACAAGAGAGAAGATTTTCTCTTATGAATTCATAGAAGAAAAGAGAGAGTGAGAGAGATTGTTTTGCAAGAGAGGATTTTCTCTCATTGCTTATCCTTTAATTATATGTTGAGAAATATATTTAAAGATCATTTAACACACTCCCTAAACTAGCCATTGAGCTATCCATTGGACTGAGAGTTCGATGGCTAGCTTTTCTAGTCATTAGACTCTCATCTGCACAAGACAGGTCGACCTGTTGCCTTCACAAGTCGACCTGATACAAGGTAGGTCGACTTGATACAAGGTAGGTTGACCTGATGCCTCTATAGGTGGACTTGGGAGCAAAATTGGTCGATCTGGTAAGGCAGGTCGACCTGATGCCTCTCTAGTTTGACGAGCAAGTTCTCGACAGAACCCTCTCAAGTGCCCGGTCAACTCTCTCAGTTAAATCTTTTAACGACTACCAAGAGATCTTCTACCAAGCACCTATCGAGTGCCCGATCAACTCTCTCGGTTAAGTCTTTCAACGACTACTAAGAGAGCACCTATCAAGTGTCCGATCAGCTACTATCAATTAAGCATCTCAGTCACTGTTGAGAGATCTTCTCGGGAGGAGTTGCCTTCAACACTTCTTCCTTATCTTCAATACTCCCACTCAAGTTTGGCGAATAGATGTTTATGGAGCTTAACTTAATGAGAATGTCATTTAAATGACTTGGTGTTGTTGCATTAGTGAAGATGTCAGCAAGTTGTTCATGACTTCTCACGTGTGGGACTATGATGGTTTTTTCTTCTATATTTTGGGTTACAAAATGACAATCCACCTCAATGTGTTTTGTCCTCTCATGAAAAACTAGGTTGAAAGAATGTACATTGTAGATTGGTTATCACAATGAAGCTTGATTGGTCCTGAAACTGAGAATCCCAACTCTTGAACTAGAGCTTTCAACCAAACAACTTCACTAGTATCTGCTATCATAGCTCTGTATTCTGCTTCTATGCTGGATCTAGATACCACTTATTGCTTCTTGCTCTTCCAAGACACAAGGGTCCCTCCTATAAACATGAAATAGCCTGTTATAAATTTTCTGTCCCTTGAGTCTGCTGCCCAGTTTGCATCACAAAACCCTTCAATCTTTGTGCTTTGATTATTCTTCATCCATATGCCTCTTCCAGGGGTCCCTTTGAGAAATCTTAGGATCCTCTCGGCGGCTTTCCAATCTCCAATTTTGGGTGCATGCATATGCTGGCTTATCTAGCTTACTACATATGAGATGTCTAGTCTAGTTATAGTGAGATAGATAAGTTTTCTAACTAGTCTCTGGTATCTCTGTAATTCTGTGAAGTGCTGATCATCATCCTTTCTTTCATCAGCAGTTAAGACAGGAATGACAATTGTTCTTGCTCCTGTCTTACCTGTTTCCTACAAGAAATCAAGCGTATTCTTTCTTTAGGATAAAACAAGTCCTTTATGAGAGTAGGCAAGTTCTATTTCTAAAAGTATCTTAGTAGTCCTAAATCATGAATTTCAAATTTAGATTTAAGAAAACTACCCAGTAACAATTATATCATACACATAGATAAACACAATAGTGATCTTCTCATTATTCCTTTTGGTGAATAATGAGTTATCACTATTACATTTTTAAAAATTGTTACTGAGAATGGCACGACTAAGTTTTGCATATCAAGTTCATGGAGAATGCTTTAACCCATAGATAGTGTTCTTGAGTCTGCACACATGCCCCTCCTTTACTTGTTAATAGCCTTGTGGGAGATGCTTATACACTTCTTCTTCTAGCTCCCCCTAATAGAATACATTCTTCACATTCATTTGTTATATTTTTCATCCTTGATTGGTTGTGATGGACATAAGGACACGAACTGTGTTCATTTTTGCTACTGGAGCAATTGAAGTCCTCTCCATAAGTTTGTGTGAATCCTTTTGCGATAAGTCAAGCTTTATATCAATCAATTGACCCATCACTTTTATGCTTTACCTTGTACTCCCATTTACATCCTACTGCCCTTTTTCCTCTTAGGAGTGCAGTGATTTCTCAGGTTCCATTTTTAGTCAATGCGTCCAATTCTTCTTTTATGGTCTTTCTCCATTCTAGATATTTATTGGCTTCATCAAAACTCTTAGGTTCTTGTACTTTGTCAATGCCACTCAAGAAGACTTGGTAACTCAGAGACGTGTTAGCAATAGTATAGTATTCAGACAATGGATAGGAGGTGACCTTGGAGTTGTGGTAAATATAGTGATTTACCCATACAGAAGGCCGTCTAAGCCTCGATGATCTTCTAAGTAGAGGGAAAGAAGGAGATCGATCACTTGATTCTTCTCATTAAACTGAGGATGATGGTTTTTGGCCCTCTTCTGTTGCTAACTCTATTTTATCCTCTACCATCTTCATCTTGCGGCATTTGTTCACCTTTTTCTAGGCTTTCTACTGAGGTATGATCAGAAGTACTTGTGGGCTGATGCACCAAAAGGAAAATGTGCAAATCTTCTCTTCTAGGCTCCAACTCTCTTTTTTGTCTTTTCCTGTAAAATAGAACTAATTTTCTACAAATATCATATCTTTTGATATGTATAGTTTGTTAGTTTCTAGATCAAAACATATATAACCCTTTTGATGATGCCCTAGAATGACACACCGCTTGCCCTTCTTATCTAGTTTGTCTCTAAATTGTCTTGGGGTATGAACATAACAAACACACCCAAATACACTCAACTATTCTATTTGAGGTTTCGTTTTGTAAGAGCTTCCAAGGGGGATTTTTCTTAAAGAACTCTAGTAGGCAAGTGATTGATTAAGTGAGCTACAGTACTAATAGTATCACTTCAAAAGATTTTCGGTGTATTAGCATGAAACATTATGGTTCTAGCTATTTCTAAGAGATGTCGATTCTTTCTTTCAGCTATCTTATTTTGTTATGGTGTATAAGGACATGTTGTTTGATAGATTATCTCGTTCTCTTGTAAGAATATGGTAAAGTCATTGCTCATATACTCCCTTCCATTATCTATCCTCAGCACCTTTGGATTAGCATTATATTGCTTAGTGACATATGCTAGAAAAGACATAAATACCTCAAATGCTTGTGCCTTAGTGGTAAGCGTATAGATCCAAGTGTATCTAGTTTTGTAATCTATAAATATGTGAATCCTCTTCTAGATACTATAGGTGAGGCCCAGATATCAGAGTGAACAAGATCAAAAATATTAGTATATAATGTTTTTGAAATTGAATAATACACTCGGTTTTCTTTTCCAAAAATACAAGTTTTACAATATCTATTTTCACAATTTTTTATTGGAAACAGGCATTGCAAAGCTTGCTTACATGGGTGACCTAATTTAACAGGCCACAAAACATAATCTTCTGTTTGGCATGTTACAAGGGCATGATTGTCTTCATCCATGTAATATAAGTTATTTCTTCTTATCCCCTATCAATGATTTAATTCGCTTTGAGATCCTGAAACGTAACAATATTAGGATCGAATATAATCTTGCAATCCTGATCTTTGGTCACTTGGCTAATGGACATAAGGTTAGATAAGAACTTGGGAACATATAAAGCCTTTGCTCTTTTTCCAAAAATTTTTACTTCCCCAAATTCTTTAGCATCTAAACAATGTCCATTAACTTATAAGTCCTTGTTTGAGTAGCATCCTAATCACCACTTCTTCTATGGTTGATTCAAGAGATACAACTTAATCAATGTTAGAGCTGTTGGACTTGTTAGAGCTTCCTTGACCCCTCTTTGGTCTTAGGTATGGATGCAAAAACTAGCATTTATCTTTGGTGTGTGCAATGTGAGCAAACTGTTCTCTTGACTTGTTGGGACACGAAATTAGCCTTTTCTTCACTTCCAGTAGCTTTAAAGCCATGAACTTGAAGGTGAGATTGGGTAGCCTCTTCAATCTTTATCCTTGCATCAGCTCATTGAATTATATATTAAACCTGTTGGAATAAAGGAAATTCCCTCATCCTTAAAATTTCTAGTCATACATTGGAGTATTAATCTCCAAGTGAAATGAGCAAGCTGAATGTCATGTCTTCATCTTCTCTTTGCTGGAGGATTTTTGGATCGATTGTTGATGGCCTCAAGGCTCGGAGTTCGTTCCACAAATCTCCATGCTCTTCAAATAATTGTGTGAGAAACTTTCCCTCCTCTTTGAGATTTTCAATCATCATCTTAATCTCATAGATTCTTCCGTAGAGACCAAACATTTGATCCCATAGAGCCTTGGCCGTGGTTGTGCTTGTGACCAGCACTCCATGAATGTGGTCGATTGAATTTGTGAGGACAAATACCTGGTCATCCTTTTTTCTTCCATTCCTTGTACTTGGGGTTTGATTCCTCCATAGGCTCTTCAATGATGTGCTCCAAGAGGTCTCTTAGATTAAGAGACCTGCTTACTCCTTATACCCATTGATAGTAGTTTGTTGAATTCAATTGTATAGAGGAGAAATGACGGGTTTGGAAAGAATTATATGTAGAGGTTGTAATTGAAGTTTGCTCTAATACCATGTTGAATTTTCAATGTCAAGAGTACAACAAGATTGAGAATGAGAATGTACTTTTATTTATTGAGAAAGAATGCTTTATAGGAGGGAAGATTTTCTCTTATGAATTGACAAAAGAAAAGAGAGAGAGAGAGAAATTGTGTTTGCAAGAGAGAGGATTATCTCTCATTTCTTATCCTTTAAATATATGTTGAGAAATATATTTATAAAATCATTTAACATGCTCTCTGAACTAACCATTGAACTATCCGTTGGACTAAGAGTTCAACGACTAGCTTTTCTAGTCGTTAGACTCTCATCTGTATGAGACAAGTCAACTTATTGCCTTCACAGGTCGACCTGATGCGAGGCACATTAATGCCTCTATAGTCTGATGAGCAGGTTCTCGATAGAATCCTCTTGGTCAACTCTTTTGATTAAGTCTTTCGACGACTACCGAGAGATCTTTCGCCGAGCACCAATTGAATGCCCAGTCAACTCTCTCGATTAAGTCATTCGACCAGTACCAAGAGATCTACCACCAAACACCTATTAAGTGCCCGGTCAATCGCTATCGGCTAAGCCTCTCAATCACTGCTGAGAGATCTTCTCGAGAGGAGTTGCCTTCAACACTTTTTCCTTATTTTCAATCATTATTAGCTCGGATCAAGGAAAAGCAAAAGTAAAAGTAAGATAAAAGATTTAGAAAAAGATCGGAATAAATCTAATCCTTAGTGGATGAAGCAGTTGGTTTTTACACCGCTCAATGGCTATAGAGGACTCACTACTTGGTTAAGATTCCAGTAGCTGCTAGTCAGATGTCATGCCCTGGTCCTCGGATCTATGCACGCGACAACCGTCGTGTTGTCTTGAACTACGTGCAATCCCAAGCACACATTCTGAGACTCCATAAGGCTAGCTTATTATCAATCTAAATTTAATCCACATCTAATTCTCTGTAATCATAAACCATTATCCATATGACCTCTCCCAAAATGAAATAAGTGAAGTCACATTCTTTTTAGTACAAAGTGGCCAATCAAAACATAAACATATATATACAAAAGTATTAAATTTTATACAAACAATCCATAATATAAAATAATTCCACTTCCATTAACCTTTTCTATGGATTTGTCTACAACTATGTAAGCCCAAAATAAAACTATCTTACACGAAATGTATGACTCCAACCGAAGTGATGATCTTTAAAAGAAATCCCTTTATCTGCACTTACTATCTACAAAGCTGAAAATAAGAGAGAAAGAGTGGGATGAGTGTAAATATCCCCAGTGAATGAGAAATCTATATATATGCCAATGAGTGGGAGTGTAATTGTGTTCTAAAACCATTATTAACAAATTTCATTTTATTATTACAAAAACATTCACAAGGCATTAACATTCAATGTGTTCAAAGTAAACATTTTTCTTTGCATCAAATGGATTGCATTTCGTTCAAAACTTTGAACTGCTGAAAACAAACTTTCCAATCCAAAACCTTGGCCAAGTCAAGGACCAGAACCACTAAGAGTTTTTATTCATTCATATTTCTAAAAGTGTCCCGTCTTTGGTGTTGGCTTGGAGATCACTATTGGTGACTCGTGGCTGTCTAACATGCCCCGTATCAGACTACCCTAATCTAATAGCCGGCTCCACTCATACCGCTCTTCCTCCCGCCGGTTATAAGTGAGCAATAAACCACAACAATTGCATGAATAATCAATCACCAAAAATATCATTTTC
The DNA here is from genome assembly GCA_037126225.1 of Dillenia turbinata. NCBI lineage: Eukaryota > Viridiplantae > Streptophyta > Magnoliopsida > Dilleniales > Dilleniaceae > Dillenia > Dillenia turbinata. Next base: position 959,129 of record JBAMMX010000031.1, on the reverse strand, counting down.
TTTCACACTTAAAATCCAAACCATTCTGCAACCCTAATTCATCTTTGTCTCAATGAATGTTAATCACAAAGCAATGTAATACATATGGCAATAATATATCAAAGTTCACATTTACAACATTACATTTTCAAGAGAATATATCACACTCAAATTAAGTTATAAAACCACATTTCAAAATAAGATTTTCAAAATACATAAAAATCATTTCTTATTAAACAAAACATAAAAGTCTCACTCACAGTTTAGGGAAGGTGTGCATTCTTACTAATCTAGATTCTCAAGCATATCCTTATTCGAAAGACTTTCGCCCAATTGATTGTATAGATCACATCATAGAATTGAGATTAGACTTTTATTCAATACTACTAAGAGGCTAAATATATGATATGGAAAATGGTAAATGAGCCTCTATGCTTAAAGTGTTTATTACCCATATTCAATTCTCATTCTCATATCTTCATGTCTTAGTAAAATAATTGAACTTTGAACTAGCATTTTTGGATTGTAAAAGTTCTAATTTTCGCTAGACATAAAACAAAAATTTTATGTTTATAATTTAGATCTATTTCAATTATACAAAAACATGGAAATCTATCATATGTTGCCTTGACTGTATAATTTTTAATCTGCATAATCATGGGAAAATAATTGTAACTTTCAAAACACACATCCAAATCACATGATTCTAACATCAAATGAAAGATAAGATATAGATATACAAATTTTATGTGCAGAGTTTAGCCTAATTCAGCATAAAAGGTATCTCAAAATCGAACCAAAATCTTAATCGAAATAGGGCAGAAATTGGGGATTATTCTACAAAATGTTTCACTTTTAAAAAATCACTAAAAATCCAATTTTCATCAAAATTTAACGAATCATATCTCATTTTCAAGATATGGAAATCTAGTTTTATATACAGAAAATTTGACTTAATTTGCCTTTGTACAGAGAAAGTTATAGCCAAAATATTAGAGTATGGTCACACTACCATGTTTGCAAAAACTCAAAAATTCTATCTTTGTTCTAACTCATCCATATACTCCTATGTTCAGATCATCAAACCTCACTAGAGTTAATCTCAACCATCCATTGTCTCAAATTTGATCTCAACCCTTGGTTTTTACACATTAAACAATACTAAGTCTCACACTCTCTCTCTCTCTTTCTCTCTCACGTCTCTTCTCTCTCTCTCTCTCTCACCCACTCATATACTCATTTAGTTAATACCATTTTTACTCCCAAATTTACATTTTCATTAAATGTGTGTGGGTCCCACTATTTTGATCTCAGGGCCCAAATTAATTCTCTTTTCTTCCAATAAATCTCCACCCTTAGATCAATTCCCCAAAAGTCAATAATTTCAACTCCCCTAATTAAATCTCAAGCTTGAAGAAGCAAATTTGGACTTTTCTTCCTTTCTTGACTATTGATTTATTTATCATCAAATTCTCACAATTGAATCAATTTACTAATAGATTTAATTTTCTATTTACTTCTTAAATTCAATAAATAAGTTTTTATTACTACCCAAATAAATTTAACTTGACCAATTATTTTCCTTTCTCTTATTTTCTTAGAATTTCAATTCCCTTGACTTATAAAATTCATTTTGATTTCGAAAATTCTCAAAATTTCACAGTAGACCCAAAACCTCACATTAGGTCTAATTAAATTGATCCCACATCAAAAAGAGGGCGTTTAGCCTTGCCGTATAGCTTTCATCCTAAATTAGGGTTTTCGGGCAACTTTTCTAAAAATCTCTGATTTAGCTCTAGGAAGTGATATTTATCTATATTTGATATTCTCATACACTTCTAAGGTCATTCTGATTATTATTTGACCCTCAGTGGTCATTTTGGAAATTTTTAATTTTTGACGATTTTTAGCCACAATTTTCGAAAACGATTTTATCAAAAAAATTTCTGAGTAGATTTTCTATATAGGAACTGAGGAATATTATATATTTCAGGAGTAGCAGTACAACAGTATGGACATCATAGTGTCAGTGTTACATAGTAGTTGGTCGCTTGATGCGTCTTCCTCAACAGAGAGTGCTAAAGAGGGTATCCCAGTGGAAAAAGCTCCTAAGGTAGAGGTGGCTACAGACACAACTGTCCCATTAGTATCAGAGGGTCTATCAACAGAGTCACACATTCCTGTTGTACCTACAGGTGAGGCATCTATTCAGTCTCCTGGAGAGCTAGGAGCCCTCATTGTGAGAGAGCGGAGGAAAATGGGCTCATACTGTTTGTTTCTATTAGACCTTTTGATATTCAAAAAGATTGGCAAGATGAGGATCGATTGCTATCTATGTGGGAGGCTATTGATACGACTGTGTCGATACCGAGGGGATGTTTCGACTAACCAAATGATTTGACTTTCGGGATCCCAACTTGGAACTACCGAAGGCATCTCCCAAGTGGGTGGATAAAGCCCTTCAGTCTTTTTGCTTGACAATACTATTTCTGATCGGAACTCATTTTGTTTAGTTCTTCATTTTGATTAATTTGTGTAATTTTTCCTTAGATTGCAATTTTGGCAAAACTCCAGAGGCAATAGAGTAAGTAGTCGAAAAGGCAGGTTAACCACTTGGAGAACCATGTCTTAGCATTACAGGATGCCTTGGAGTAGAAGGAGAAAGATGCTCAGACTGAGAGCGTCTCTAATGCTTTGCTCATTGAAAAGACGAACGGATCAAGTACTTGGAAGAAAAGCTAGCATCGGCCGAAAAACGGTGCAAGGAGTTGGAAGCCGAGCGGTGTCTTCACATGGGCAACCTAATAACTGTGGAAATATTGGTGCGTTTGCTGGAAATGTCTCTTTGGGAAGCCGAGCAGAGGATATCGCATCTTAAGGAGTCTAATCTTAGGGACATTATAGCCCTCAGGCATTCCCAACGCAAGTTGCTAAAGAAGCTGAAATGTACTAAGACAATAACTCACGAAGTTAGGATGTATGAGACTTTGCCCCCTTTGGGGGAGGCGGCTAGTCGAGGGGCGACAGGCCAAGGCCCCATCCTTGTAGCTCCAGATAGTGATCATGCCAGGCCAACTGTAGTTTAAGTAGTCGTAGAGTCCTCTTCTTGAGAGGTCTTAGCGTTTCCCCCTCCCTGATCTAGTGTGATTTTGCATTTTTCGTTCAGAAGGCTTTTGACTGTATAGTGTGTTTATCTTTGTAAGAGTTTCTCCTTTGGTTGAATATAGAATGTACCTTTTTCTTTGCATATTCTAGATGTGTCTTACTGATGACTTCTCAAGTCAATCAGTTTGTGGGATATTTTTAACTTATTCGGGAGTACATCGCCTCCATTAGAAGGGCATGCTGGTTAAACCATGATCATACTGAAGATCAGCTTTCATCTGTCACTTTGAAAACTTAGACAATAGTGTTTCGATAAAGAAGAACATCTTTTGTGAGAAGACTAATTCGACACCAGTTTGTTTGGGATGGTGGATCCTATCTACAGATCAGAGCGATATGAGCCCATTCAAGAAAATGGCTTTAATAAAAGGATCATCATGTCGGTTGGTCAAGCAACAAGGATCCATTCGAAAGAACAGATTCCATCGATAGGTTGAGGCGATGTAGACCCATTCGAGGAGATAGATTCCTTCGGTAGAACAGGGTGACAAAGACCCATGAAGTAAGATAGATTCTTTCAATAGGATGGGGTAACAGAAGCTCATTGGGGGAGATAAATCCCTTCGGTAAGATGGAGTGATAGTAGTTCATTTGGAGAGATAGATCCCTTTGATAGGACGGGGCGACAGAAACCCATTCGGGAATATAGATCCCTTCAGTACGATGGGGCGACAAAGGTCTGTTTTGGGGGATAAATCGCTTCTGTAGAATAGGACAACAAAGGCCTATCGGGGAGATAAATCCCTTCTATAGGACAAGGCGACAGAAGCCTATTTGGAGAGATAGATCCCTTCGATAAGACGGGACGACAAAGGCCCATCGAGTTCACTAGAATATCTTATCATGAAAAGAAATCAATTTTGAATAGACTAAATGTAAACATAGAAAGAGCCATCCGCTAAAAGATATTGTAAAAGCGTCCGCTAAGGGAGAAGTATTAGAATTTACTCAAGAAGTGAGGCAGAGAACATCGGATTATAAGTCGGGAAAGCACAAGTAGGAATGTAGGGCTCATATAGGGACTGCGGGTCATGGATCTGGAGGATCAGTCTGTCTTGTATATCGTGAGATAGTCGATCGACTAGCGGACCATTCGGTTCGTTTCCTCATGGCGAGCCATGCCAATCAAGGGAAAGTATGTCTTTTCCTTCCATGCTAATAAATTTTTGCAGCCTTCCGCTTCGAACCAAGAAATCTAGTTCGTTTTTGAACATTTTACAGTCGTTGATCATATGTCCGTAATCTCAATAGTAGTAACAATAATTTGACCTACCATTTTGGGATCATCCTTGGTGGGACGAGGCAACCATCTGACATATGATTTGTTTCTGATTTGAAATGAGACTTGGCTGGAGGCCTCGCTCAAAAGGGTGTAAGTGTTGAACTTTTACTGGCGCGGATGGCATAGTCAATTCACTTTTGGTGTCAGTTATTGATGTGATCGGCTGCATTCTTTTCAAGATGATTGGTTCCTCCGTCATTCAAACATTTCAGCATCTTCAGCTGCGATGTATTTTTTAGTGCGAGCATAGAATTCTTGGATGGTGGAAGGGGGATTCTTTGTGATTGATATCTTCATGCCCGATGGGCGCAATCTAGTGAGAAGTGCGGCCAGTACGATGGAATGGTCTAAGACTGGGACCTTCATTATCTCGGTCTTAAATTTTTCCAGAAAGTCTCTTAAGGGCTCGTTGTCCTTTTACTGTAACGAAAGTAGCGAGGTAGCTATTAGCTCATCGTCTGATTACGAAGTATGCTTCGAACTGCTACTAAAACTGGGAAAAACTTTGGATGCTACGTGGTGGAAGCGAACTTAACCATGTTAGTGCATTACCCTTGAGGGTGGTAGGAAAATGTTTGCACATAGAGGCGTCCGTCATCTCTTGAGATCATCACCATTATGAAATGAGTTGCGTGATCACAAGAGTCGGTCGTTCCATCGTACCTCTCCATAAGGGGTAGGAGTACATCCTGAGGTACCAGTTCTGACGAGATCTTTAGATCGAAATGTGATATAACTGAGAGATATAGGGGTAAATCATTTCCTCTAGCATTCGCCCGTTTGAGCTCGAGTTGTTTTGCTTTCTTAGGTCATCAGGGTCCTGGTGGGATGTTATTGATGGTTTGTGGTTTAATCGAGATACTCTAGTCGTTTACTCATACTCTGTATTTTCGACTCCAATCTTTTCAGTTGAGGGAGATCGATTGGGCCTGATAAAACCGGCATAGTGGGCGTGACTGGATGCCCTTGAGATACAAGTTGAGGAATCTGCTCCGAACGGGAGGTTCAAGGAGGAGCAACACGATTGTCCCTGGAGCGAATAGGTGCTACTGAGGAAGTGGTATTAGTCAAGTCGGCAGTATGACCGTCTATGATGAATGCAGCTTTTGAGGCAGTTCTAGTTCTCCTTTTTTGAGGCATGTCGATCTGGTGATCCAGGGGATTCAACAAAATTTCTCTAGTCTGTTCCCATAGACGGTGCCAATCTGTTGGAGGTGAGTTCTGACTCTATAGATCTAGTTCCTTATAACTCAAATGGGTGCTCGATGAAGAGTTTTAAAATTTGTAAAAGACCGTCGGAGGATGCTCTGATGGGGAAACCTCCGATGCTCAAGTCAAAAATAGTGGTTATCGAAAGAAATGAAGCAGACTAAGAGAGGAAGGGAGGAGGGATCTCCCTGTGATTTGTGTTCCGAGTGTAAAGTTTAGAGAACTTACTTGGGTTCGATGTATCAAAGACTTTTATATAGAGTGTCATAAGAGCCGTGTGCATTTGAGGCATTTCAAATCTAGTTTCCTCACGAGGAGATTCGAGAATTTCGGAGTTCAAATGTTTGAGATTTGAAATCATTATCATTTAAAAAGTTTGATTATACGAGGAGAGTTTTTCCCTTATCAATTAGATTTTCAAGAGTTTCCTTTTTTATCTGCAAGATATATTTTATGATGAGATGGAAAACAAAAGTCGCTGTGAGATTCACTTGGATATTGTCTCTGGTCGACGAGAATCAAAGTTATCAATCCCTTAAAAAACTCTTGGTCATCGGTCAAACGTAGACAGGGATGAATATTCGGGAGCATCGAATACTTCCATGGGTCGATTGAATAGACCTTATTGGAAATTAGCCGAACAGGGAATAGGATACCACAAATGACAGATCCTCTCGGTTGGTCAGGGTAACCTGACCCATTCAGGGAGATGGATTCTATTGATAGAGCGGGACGATATAGTCCCATTTGCATTTAAGCATATTGAACTTTTTAAATCACAAATCTTATATTAACTATTAAACAATTTTTGTATTGAGCATTTTGAATGAGGTCCCATCACATTCCTTAGCCTAATTCTTCTAATTTATGGTGTTTGGGAGACCTCAGACGGTTTAAAGAAATGTGCCCACTTAGTGTATGTGCGTATGCTCCTTGCAGGAGATTCATTACCGAGATTTAGAATCTCATGTCTATCGAATAGTTCCATTCTATACTAGTGTCTAGGGCAAAGGTCAGGGGCAGAGCCATATGCTGTCTCGGAGGCCGTCGCTCCCAAACTTTTGAAATTTTATAATTTCCGCCCAATAACGTCAAATGAATTTTACAAGCAACGTATACCCTAATTTCCGCCCAACAACATCAAATGAAATTTCTGCCACTACAATCCCTAGTCCCGCTCGTAAGTGGCAGTAGGGGGAAACTTTTATACTCCCTACTCCCTCTCCTCTATTTAATAACAAAAATTGAAATCAAGTACCAAGTTCTTCGGCCCAACAACCAAGTTCGGTGCTATCAAGCGGGTGCAACTTAATAAATTTTAACAATATCAAATAATATTCATCTACTGTTTTGAAAATAATAATTAAAACTATAATTATAATTATGATAGTATCTACAATTCAATCTTAATATTTGTATTATATAAAAATTTTAAAACCATATAATGTATTAATATAATTTTGGTAATACAATATTCGCACAATATTTATATAATATTATGGTCATAATAAACTAAATGTCTAAAACTTTAAAACAATTTATTATGTTTAAAACATAATTATTATGACCCCAAATGTCTAAAATAATAAAATTTTTGTACTTTAAAAGTTTGAAACGATATTATATTTGATATTTAGCCTAGGGTCTAGTTCTCTTTTCAATAAAAGTTTAACTCTAATTTAATAAAAATATATAGTTTTTCTTTCACTCATTTTTCTCTCTACTTTTTTTCTCTCATGACATTTGATTTTCTTTGTTTTCTTATTTAAAGATTTAAGAAAAAAATTATCGACTATTTAAACAATAACACAATTTTAGAAAAATCATAATTTTTCTCCTAATCAAAAATAATCTTTTCAAAAGTGTTTAAGAATTGTTGCAAAACAAATGTTTTCTGCTTCTTTGAAATGTGATACAGGCCTTGATTCACAAATATCAGAATTTTTTATTAATCAACGTGATGAAATTCGGCGAGTTTATATTAAATCTGGTCCATAGTAGCCTAAAACTTCCTGAGTTTCCATCTTCCAGTTTAGCGAATCATGATTTCAATCATCTTAGTATGCACATTCTAGGTATTCACCTTATAAGATACACTTTGTTTACCCTCTTTATTAGTAAAATTGGGACATCATGTATAAGCCTTTACATCGAAAAAGGCTTTAGTAATTGGAAGAAAGTAAATAATGGAAGTAATTATCTGGTCATGTGAAAATAAGTCCCTCCATTTTATAGTAGTGAAATTTTATGAGAGTTTAATCAATAAAAACAATATATTGACACTTGGCAAACTTCAAAGGAGATTAAGAATAATCGGTTAAGGTTAAAAGATTCTATAAATTGTGTTAGATGGCTAACATTTCAAGGTTATGTTTTTAGAGGTTATGATGAATGGCAAAGTTCAAAAAATCATGGAAATTTAATTAAGATGGTAAAATTGTTGGAAACTTACAAAGATATGGTTCGAAAAGTTGTCTTAGAAAATGTTTCGGGAAATGTTAGATACAAAAAGGAGATCTTGCATATATTTGTTAGTAAGGTAAGGAAGATGATTCGTGAAAAAATTGGGGATGAAAAATTTTGTATTATTAGTGATGAGATTAGGGATGAGTCTATGGCCATTATTTTGATATTTGTAGATTGAAATTTTTTTTAACATAATATATGTTAAAAATACTGTTGCAATGATATTGAATAATGAAATTTGTATTATTTTTTCTTATCACAATTTCTTATTGAGAATATTAAAGATAAAAAATATAATGGTATTTGTTAGAGGTGGGTGGTGGCTCCACAGATACCGGCTCCTTATAAACTTGAACGGTTACCATCAGAAGGGAGGAAATACCTGCAAAAACTGCCTAAGATTACTCCGGCGGGGAGACACCGACGCTTAAGTCAGAAATAACGATTTTCGAATGAAAGAAAAAACAAAGTAAGAGCTCAAGGGAGTGGTTTCCTATGATTAGAGTGCCCAGTGTGTGAGACTAGAGAGCGTACTTGGTTTGGAGGATTTTAGGATATCTTATACCTATGAGAGTCGTGCGCTGTCAGGGAGCTTCAACCCTACTTTCCTTATCGAACAGATCTGGAAATCTCAGAAGTTCAATATTTCGAATTGATTATGATTCTCATATTTTGGAAAATTTTCATTTTCTAGTGGAATCCTTTCCTCAACTAAAAGATCCTAAAGATGCTGCTTTCAAATAGGAAATCGAGGTTGTTAGGACATTTTGACCTTCCCTTGGAATCATTAGAGTTGTTGGTTATCGATCGATCGTTCGAACAATGAAGAGTTTTCAGAGTTTATTCGCTTGATGGACTAATGACTGAATACCCAATCGGGTTGGTTACCTTTACTTGATAAATCTCATTCGGTTGGCGGGATGACTAAGGCCCTATTGCTCGGGAGGACCGGGTGACCAAGGCCATGTCATTTGGGAGATCTTGACGACTAAGACCTTTCGATAGATAGTCATAGAGAATATCAAACATTGGTCGATAGCTGTCCCTTTGTGGGCCTCACGTGTAGGCTTTATTGATACTGACCCTTCCGAATTAGGCCTAGGACTATGTCCCATCATTTGCCCCCGACTCATGGCCTTCTCAGTAAAGAGGCGTCATGAGTAATGATAATTTAAAAGCCGTGAAGCTTTTTAGTATGACTTTCATCGTTTTGGTTTTCGAGAATTATCTTCTGCACGTTTCATAAGGATTCATGTTTGTCTGAGGACCTTGTACCCCAGCTTTCTTACTCATTGCTCTTTTAATCCTCCTTTGAGATCTGTCAGAGAAGTCATCTCCAAAAATAATAACGAAAACGTCTGCTTCTCAGGCTTTTCCGGGCATTGGTGACATTGCGAGTACTATGTCCCTTAGGGAACACCAAGAGGTGCAGACTGAGATGCTGATGGGAAATGATTATACCTTGATATCTGTCACGGAAGCCGATAAGGCGAATACGGCACCAGAGGGTTGCGTACCGATGTATTTGCAATCTGTTAGGTATGGATTAAAAGTTCCATACACGGGTCCTTTCGTGGAGGTACTATGCTATTGGAACATATTTCTGACTCTTCTGATCCCAAGTGCTTGGCGTCTAGTAGTTGCTATGGCTTTCTTATTAGGGTTTTGTCATCATCACTTTGATTTTGACATCCTGTCGTCCATCTTCGTTTCGATGAGATATGAAAACAGTAGCTCGACCAAGGGTTAGTACAAGATGTAGACTTGATCTGAGTCCAGCCGGAGGTTTTGCTATAAGAGTCCGTTGACAAGGGCTGGATGTAGAAGTTCTTTTATATTGAGTTCTTAAATAAAATCGCATGCCTATGCTGTCTGAAACCAATGAAGTGCCTTCTTCGGGGTTGAAAGCCCCAACCACATCAAAGTACGGTCATTTCATTCGGTCAGTCGATGGTTATTGCAAATCTACCGGTCGAAATATATGGGTTGAGTCCCTACTGGATAACAAGATACTGTCCTTAGTCGGCCTGCTGATTTGAGAGAAGAGAAAAATTGACAGGCCCCTTTTGTTAGAGAGGAGAAAAATCGAGTTGATTGATTCCTTGGATTCTCCTGATGACACCATGCTAGAGAATATTACTATTGATAAGCCGGTTCGACTAGGTGTGAAGAGGTCTATTCAGGAGGACATCGGGGCGTCTAAGGCCTTTCTTGGATCTTTTACCGGGGCATCTGAGGCCTTTCGAGAGTCGTCATGCCCTTCATTGAAGATGAGGGTATTTTCTTCTCCTTCACCTTCATCCGGACGTGCATTGGTGATTTTACTTGAATATTTGGCCCCGACAACAGTTACACCAAGGGAAACTACCGTTTTGGACAAAGGTAGTTCGTCGGGTGAAATGAGTGCTAGTACGGGCGAATTAGGAGGATCGGGAGACGATCCTTCATCTGGTGCCACGGTGAGAGTGAATGTTTCCAGGGCCACAATGGGCAAGATGATAGGGCCTTCTTCTACTGTTCCTGTTTGATCTTCGTATAAAGGAAAGTGCAAGGTTTTTGAAGGGGCGGTTTTTTTGCCTGTCATCCCCATTCGGTCCTTTGATAGAAAGAACGGCTCGAAAGAATGCGGAACCATCACCGTTTGTGTTGGCGATATGCAATATAGCTACATAGATCCGGTTGAGGCAGATCGCATCGCCAACCGGTTAGATTTTCATCAGTGCGATCTCAACTTCCACAAGATGTCTTATGAGCAAGTCGGCGGGGTTATTAAGTCCTTAGGTTTGATGGTATTGCTTTCTCTATACTTGTTGGGTTCTTTCTCATTTTTACCTTCGTTGACTCAGTTTTCCTTTCAAACAATGGCTCTTGCCGAATTTCAAGAATGGTAGGGGAAACAAGTGATACGTCACTTAGAGGGATGTCTCTCTTAGTTAACCCATCCAACTTGAGCATAGGAAGAGATCCCTGTTTGGGAGAAAGAGGCTGTAAAGAGCAAGAGCGCGTCCGGTGTGTTGCTCAATAAGAAGAAGAAGAGTTGAGAGACCTTTGATTGGAGTTGACCCAGTATCAAAAGCAATGCGAAAGATTAAAATTGGAGGCTACGGTGCATGAGGCATGTTTTCAATCAATCGAGAAGTTGGCCCAACTTCATGAAAAGTCTCTTCGAAAGGCAGAATGCAGAATAGCTGAGTTTGAGAAATCTCGCACGAAGGATGCCATTGTCTATAAAAACTCTCAACATAAATTATCCGAGAGATTAAAGTGCGCCGAAAAGATAATTCGTCGTATGGGTCTAAGTGACGCTCTGCCCCCAATTGAGGAAGCGGCAAAGACTCAGAGTCTGGCTGTATCCCCTCCTTGATCATGTATAACCTTCGTTCGAAATGTTGTATCCGATGACTTTTGTTTGTTCAATAAGAAACCTTTGCTTTTTTATCAATAGAAATCATCTTGTTATTTCAGTTGCAATCCTTGTCACATCAGCCCGACAGAAGCTTTTAGATAAAAGGGGCCGTGTCCAACCATTCGGGGAGTTTTGTCCCTTATTGGCAATACGTACGAATGATAGGAGTTGGATAACTTAGACCCTCCGAGCAATATAAAATCTTTAGATAGAGGGGCCGCGTCCACCCGTTAAGGGAGTTCCATCGTTTATTGACGACGCGTTCGAACTATAGGAGTTGGGCAATTTAGATCCTTTAAGCAATAGGAAATCTTTAGATAAAGTGGTTGCGTTTATCCGTTCGGCGAGTTCCATCCCTTATTGACGACGCATTCGAACGATAGGAATTTGGCCACTTAGGCCCTCCGAGAAATTGGAACAACTAGTGTGCTTGCATAAAATCTATTAAGTCGGTGTTTCAATAATTTGAAAAATACCCTCACAGTTCGGAGGGAGAGCCATTGACAATAGAGCCAGATGATCACTTAGGAACAAAAGTCGAGGACTCTGGATCACATAATAGTGTTCTGATTCCTAGTGGTATTCTAAACTTGATCTTCATGTGCTTAGTGTTGGGCAGAGCTTCCAGGGCGTTTAAACCCGGTTTGCCCAGAATGACATTGTAGAGCGAAAGAAGATCCACCATGTTGAATATGACAGAAGTCGTCACATGGATAGGAGGCATCCCGAGAGTAACCAGAAGTGAGATAATACCTTCGGGATATATCCATTCGCCTGAAAGCCCTTTGACTGGGCCTACATGGGGTTGGAGATGGGCAGAAGTAAACCCCTTTCTATTGAAGGCATCCCAGTATAGGAGGTTATAACCTGCCCCCTGATCGACAAAGATTCTTCTAACTTCATGTTGCCCAATCTTTGCGGTCATCACGAGGGGGTTGTGTCGGCTTGGTTCTATTCCGAGTAGATCTTCATCCGTGAAACCAATGACAGGCCTCTTCCCCCATGTCGTTTATCAGTGTCTGTCGCTAGAATTTCTTATGGTGCAGAAGGAAGTGTTTTCGGGAAGTAGAAGATCGGCGTGATCAAGCGTCTTTCTTCATTTTCTTATGGATTATCAAAAGAATGAGGAATCTTTTAAAGAACTGGTCTATTCTAGATTTGGAGTATTACTCCATCTCTCCTGTCGGCTGGGGGCCGAGCGGCTTGCCAGTCCTTTGCCCAGTCACGTCGCGACGATTTATACCGATGATCGATGGGGGGGATCTCCTTCCCTCCTCATAATAAACTCTTGTATTCTCCAATCGCGCACCAGGAATTCTAGCCCATCCTTTAACTTCTTGTAATCATCTGTCGTATGACCATAATTACGGTGGAAGTGGTAGTATTTTGTTCTGTCTCGGCCATGGAGGTCATCAAATGTACGGCTTGTCTCTGATTAAAGCTAAAACCCGACCAGAAGTTTCGTTCAGTGGGGTGTAGTTGTTATACCTCTACGAAGGAAGGGGATTCGTTTGGCCCTTTCTTGGTGGATACCTTTTGGGTGATCGGTTACGTTCCTTTCGAACGGATTGATCCCTCCTGTGGTCGAATGCCTTAGCATCCTCAGCAGCGATATATTTCTCGACTCGGGTATAAAATTTCTAAATAGTAGCATGAGGGTTTTTCGTGATCGATACTTTCATGCCGCAAGCTCATAGTCCTGTTAATAGCGCAGCTAGTGCGATTGAATGATTCAAAGATGGAACACTCATCATTTCTGTTTTGAATCTTTCTGGGAAGTCCCTTAGGGACTCTTTCTCCTTCTGATGCAGTGACAACAGTGAGGTGAACTTTCTCTTGATCCCTCTGCTTATTACAAAATGTGACTCGAATTGTTCTCGTAGTTAGGAGAAAGTTCTTATGCTGAACGGCGGAAGAAAATTGAACCAAGTTAATGCATTTGCCGAAAGAGTGGTAGGAAAATGTTTACACATGGCCGCATCAGACATGTCTCTAGAAATCATCATGGTTAAGAAATGGGTCACATGATCCCGAGGGTCCATGGGGGATAGGTTGATTTCCCTGAGCATTAGCCCGCCTAAGTTCTTCGGCAACGAGTTGTTCAACTTGCTTTCGAAGATCATAGCGATCTAATATGGAGTTTTCAGATAGTTCATGGCGTGGGAGCGACGGTTGCCATTGGGGACGTTTAGACCCCCAACAGAAGATTGGCCCTCAGGCCTAATGGTGCGGCTAAAGTCCTCTAGTTGTTTGCTCATATCTTGAATCTTTGACTCCAGCCTCTCCATCTCGGGGCGACTGACTCGCTCTGGAGTAGGGGCCACAATCGGCTGGCCGGGGATTGCTGGCTGCAGTACTTGATCCTGATGAGGCGGGCGAGAGGAGGCTGTATGATCATGAATAGAGTGATCGGGTGCTACAAGAAGGACGACCTCATAAGGTGTTGCAGTGCGCCCTTTTACAATAGGGGTGGCTTTCGAAGATGCTCTGGTTCTTAGGGGCATAGTTGTCAAAATAACAGAGGTTGCTCTAATCTGCTTCCCACAAACGACGTCAATCTGTTGGATGTGAGTAGTGACTCTACAGATACCAGCTCCTTATAGATTTGAACGGTTGCTATCAGAAAGGAGGAAATACCTGTAAAAACCGTCGATGGGTACTCCGACAGGAAGATTTCGATACTCAAATCAGAAAAACCGATTTTCGAATGAAAGAGAAAACAATCTGAGAGTTCAAGATAGTGGTTCCTGTGATTAGAGTACCTAATGTGTGAGGCCCAAAGAGCGTACCTAGTTTGGAGGATTTTAGGATGGCATATATCTGTAAGAGTCATGCGCTGTTGGGGTATTTCAACCTTACTTTCCTTATCGAACAGATCCAGAAATCTCGGGAGTTCAATATTACAAATTGATCGTGGTTCTCATCTTTTGGGAAACTTTCGTTTTCTAGTGGATTCCTTTTCTCAACTGAAAGATTCTAAAGATACTACTTTCAAATTGGAAATTGGAGTTGTTAGGATATTTTGACATTCCTTTGGAATCATTAGAGCTATTGGCTATCGATCGGTCGTTCGAATGATAAAGGGTCTTCAGACTTTGTTCGCTTGATAAACCAACGACTGAATACCCGATCGGGGCGGTTACCTTTGTTTGATGAATCTCGTTCACTTGGCGGGGTGACTAAGGCCTTATTGCTCGGAGGACTAGGCGACCAAGGTCCTGTCGTTCGGGAGATCTGAGCGACTGAAACCCTTCGATAGATAGTCATATAAAATATCAAATATTGGTCGATAGTTGTCCCTTTATGGGCCTCGTGTGTAGGATTTATTGATGCTGACCCTTTCGAATTGGGTTTAGAGTTATGTCCCATCAGTATCAATAATGTGTGTAGTGAATAACATGAATTTCAAGCTTTATTTTGAATGATGGTCAATCATTCACTACAAATGAACAAAATAAAAATATATTTTTATTTTATATTTTTACTAAGGGACCATTTGGTTCGGTTCTGAAAATCGGAATCGGAATCGGAATCATATTCTCTAGAATCGGAATGAACGAAATCATTTCAAATCATTTGTTTGATTCAGTACACTGGAATTGATAACATTACTATACCTGGTGTTTGGTTTTTCTTTTTTTTTTGAAATAGTAATTAATAATTTTTCAATTTTACTCTTATTCCAATATACAATAAAAATTATAAATAATTTAAAATAATCTGTTTTAAAATATTGTATAAATTAATTTCACTTGAAAAAAATAAATATTATATGAATTTATCAAGTAAACTTTTTATTTTTTTCAAAAATTAAAAAAAAATAACTTATAAATGAAAATTTTATATTTTAGTTTTTATATATATATATTTGAAATAGTAATAATAATTTTTCAATTTTAGTCTTATTTTAATATACAATAAAAATTATAAATAATTTAAAATAAACTGTTTTAAAATATTGTATGAATTAATTTTACTTAAAAAAAATAAATATTATATGAATTTATCAAGTAAACTTTTTATTTTTTTCAAAAATTAAAAAAAAAACTTATAAATGAAAATTTATATTTTTTCATTTGTTTAGGTTTTAGATATTATATGAGTAACGAATAATTTTATAATGAAAATTATATGAATAATGAATAGCGGGTAATTTTATAATGAAAAAATAAATATTACATAAGTTCATCAAGTAAATTTTATATTCTTTTTAAAAATAAAAATAAAATAACTTAATAATAAAAAATTTATTATTTTTTTACTTGTTTAGTTTTTTAATATATATATATATATGAGTAATGGGTAATTTTATAATGAAAAAGATAAATATTATATGAGTTCATCAAATAAATTTTATATTTTTTCAAAAACTAAAGAAAAATAGAAAGTAACTTAATAATGAAAATTTTATATTTTTTATTTGCTTAATTTATATATATATAAGTAATTAATAATTTTATAAAAATATTGTACGAGTAATGGGTAATGAGAAATTTCATAATGAAAAAAATAATTATTATATAAGTTTATCAAGTAAAATTTATATCTTTTTTCAAAACTTAAAATAAAGTTAACATAGTTATGAAAATATTATATATATATATATATATATATTTTACTTATTTAGTTTTATATATATATATATATATATGAATAATGAATAATTTTTTAAAAAAAGAAAATTAAAAAATGAAGTGTGAAAGTGGAGACTAATGGATAATTTTGGATACGTGTGAGAGTAAATGGTTATTTGGAAATCAAATGTAGGTTTCCAACAAAACCCATCACTTTACTTGGGTTTTATGGATTTCTAAATTTTTTGGTGTAGTTTCAAAATATTCATTCTTATACTATTAATCTAAATATCATCTTTTAGTTTTATTCCGATTTTTCATTTCGATACCCTCTTATTAAACGCCTCTAATTATTGCTTTATGACTCCAAGAAGAATTTTTTGGCCCCGTCGTAGGTCAAGGTTCACGTTCACGGTTGATGGCCCTAACACTTGCATGCTTTATTGGTATTTTTTAAAGTTTAGAATTTTTTCTTAACAGATTCTTATATCAAATATATTATATCTATGTATGTACTCATATATAATTTTATATAATCTATATAATATTTAATAATGTTTTAATTGTCAAATGATTCTACTATGGTTAGATCACTAAACTAGAGACCAATACAGATCGATCTGATTTTTTAAACATTGATTTATTCGGACAATATTTAGGTCCAATAAATCTCTCAACATGTTGTTTACTCTAAATTTCATAAATTTAGTTATCATTATTCACTATGGATCTACTTTCAAGATCTGATATTACATATTTTAATTTGTTCAATCCTAAAAATGCATAACAAAAGAAAAAGGAACAATCATAAAGTTTATCTTGAGATATATTTATTGAGCTACAAAATACTCTTCTGTGAGATATGTTGCTAATGCTCACTTCAAATTTGAAATCAATAAGTAGCATCAACCGCCTTTAATTGCACTGGAAGAGAATATGGGGAAAAAAAACTTATGTAATTGAAAAAGAAATATATTATTTAATATGGTTAAGTAATGTTAATTTTATGAGTTGATGTGATATAATTTTTTATCTAATTCTTGTACAAATAAAAAATTAGATCAGTTTATTCAATTCATGGAATTGTGACATATCAAACTCTAAAATAATTATCAGGACTACTTTGAAAAAAGTATGGTTTTTATTGAAATAAAAATTTATATCTAAGTGCAATTAATTGTCACGATATTTCCAATCGATCGGTTTGTCCCAATTCTTTTAAAAGGATAATCTCTGACCAACTACCTTGCAAAAGTCAACCCCCTGCCCTTTTCTCTCGCCTAATAAAGGGATAAAAAGATTTATTTGGGGATAGTTAATCGAGACGACGGGAGAGAAACAAAACTGGTGCGGTTTGGAAGCAGGGCGGGTTGTTTCTTTCATACTGGCGAGGTTCGTGTTCTATTTATCTTAACTTGACTGCATATATATGAGTAATTCTTTTAATCATTATTGTTATTATTGTTACGTGTGATTTGAGTTCTAAATTATGAGATCGAAGGAAAGAACGTGACCACTACATTATTTTTAGAGATTTTTTATCATTATTATTTCAGTCATACAAAAGGGATAAAATCCAAATCTATAAATTTTATTATGAATTTTGAAAAATAATTTGAATGACTTTTTAAATTTAATTAAAGTTTTTAGACTGACAAATTGCTATCATTTTTATTCTTTATTTTGATGGACTAAAAGAAAAAAAAAAAAGGGGAGAGAGAGAGAGAGCATGACCGAATTGCGTACGCATGAGATGATATGATATATGCCTCCCCAGTGCGTCATTACATTTGAGACGTTATATATAGTAGCCCAACCCCCCCCAGTCGTACAAACGCCATGCCTGCCTCCCCCAAAAAGAAGAAGAAAGATCAGAACAACTATTTACCCCGCCGCCTCTCTCTCTCTCTCTCTCTCTCTCTCTCTCTCTCGAAAAATTGTCTCAGTTCAAAATCAACATTAAACGCTTGGTCTTAATTGTTCTCACATCACGCCTTAACCTTTTCTAGGTTTTTTCTTCTTGCTTTGTTACTTTGTTTTTGACTTTTGGATGATCCAAATCAGAATAGCCGATTCAAATCCTTATTTTTTTTTTTTCTGTCATCACTTGTCAGGGAGTGAAAAAATTCTTAATCTCTAATGGTCTAATAAGAACATCTGCGGGTTGGTTCGATTGCGGCTCCAGGAGACTGCAGATCAGAAATTTGTTCTCTTCATCAGCATCATTTCGCATTCAGCGTTCCACATTTGATGGTACTGTTGACTTTTTCTTTTGTGTTTCCTCTATCTCTCTCAATGACTAAAAACTGATATTGTTTTGTTCTATACTTTTAATGTGTTTGAAAATGTTAATTGAATCCTCAACTTTCTGGTCGGATGAATCAGATGGAATTATGATTATGTGCACTGCCAAAACAAGTCCCCGAGCGGAAGGCGATGGTGGACAATCCGGGTGAATCAGATTTTGATCATGTCTGATCTGTTTACGTTGATAGGTAGCTAGATACAGGGAGACCCGTCAATAAAATTGGAGAGAGAGAGAGAAAGAGAGAGAGGATGCATTCGGCAAATCATTGGGGAGGATCGTTCGAAATAAATGGAGATCAATCGGGGGTGGACGATGAGAGGAGCCGTAACATGGAATGGGACAGGGCGGCGATGACGACACAGCATCATCACGAGCTGGATGAAACGCAACAGAGCTGGTTGTTGGGACCCCAAGACAGGTACAACGGCAACAAGAAGAAGTACGTGGACCTGGGCTGCATCGTCTGCAGCCGCAAAGCTCTGCGATGGACCCTGTGGTCCTTCGTCATTGCCTTCTTCGTCATCGCTCTCCCCATCATCGTCGCCAAGTCCTTGCCCAAGCACAGGTTCCATACCCCTCTTCCTGACAATTACACTCTGGCCCTAATCAAGGCTCTCCGCTTCTTTAACGCCCAAAAATGTGAGTCACACTCTCTCTCTAAGTTAGTATCATTGTTATTTTTCTCCATCCCTATTTCTTTTATGCGCATGACGTGAATGACACAAACGTCCAATAATGTATCTAGTTATGCATTGCATATCCATTATCCTCGAATTCAACTCTTTCAGCGAATAATTCGGTGCATCTCATTGCCACCGGACTCGAATCCCGACCTTTCCAAACTCTGCCACCTCATTTTCTTTATTTAATTTCCTTTTCTTTCCCCCTTTCTCTTTTTAATTTTAATCCTTTAATTTCCTTGCCATTTAGCGACCAAATATATATTACCCTGGAAAATGAACATCCAAACCGATGCATGTATCATGTCTAACTCAGTGCGTCTCACTTCTTCCCTTTTCCACGGTCCCAAATAAAGGGGGAAAAAAGGTACTAAATGGTTACGTACTGAGATTCGTTTCAGCCACTTGTATGTTGCGGACTTGATTAGGCCCCCCACCCTCCTTGTAACTCCCCCTCCAGTCCAGTTATAACCGCGTCCCGTGTTGCTGTCAAGAAAATGGAATTTACTAGAAAAATAAAGGAAAAATTCATTACGCCAGCCAACAATCAATCTAGAAAGAGAAATGCCAGATGATCATGGGAATGCCAATCGCCAACAACTAGTAAGTGACTTCCCCAATAACGCCAAACATGCCGAAAAAAAGTCAATTACGGCATCTATCAAATTCTTATTGAATTCCAGTTGGCATAAATCATGGGCTATATATTATACAATTATTCAATTATCAAATATATATGGTAATTATATCAGATTCCATAAATTTAATACTAATTCCTTATTGGATTACTAGTCAAAATGCCTTCTTGAAAGTAGTCTTGAGAAAAATATATGTGTGTGTGTGTGTGTGTGTGTGTGTGTCCATCCATATATACGTTTGAGCTAGGTTAGCTTTCACAGTCTTCCGATTTGCATTAAATGCCTTGTTTAAACGGTGACAAATCTTCACATCAGTTTAATGTTATTTGCTCATTTTAATGTCAGTCATATATAAATTCTATGTATATTTGCAATTAGCGAGTCACATTTTCCCATTAAATATATGCTATAGAAATTAATTGTCTTGACTCAATCAAATTCCTATGTACGGCTAGAATCGACAGAAATTTCACAATACTAACGTTTCTCTATTTTTTAAAAGTTTTTAAAACATTTTTTTGTTTAAGTATATTAAATTAATTAATATTTATATAAAAATTTTTATATCTTTTATATTTAATGAATTATTTACTTATTTAATTATAATTTTTATTTATTTTATTTTTCTTATAATTAATAATTAAATATTTGATCATTTTATATTTTTATTATAAAGTTATTATTTTATTATTTCTATAAAATAATTAATATTTATATAAAACTTCTTATATTTTTTATATTTATATATTTTTCCACAATTCTGTTTTTCCTTATTTTTATAAAATGTCATTTTTTTTTTCATATTGTCATGCAACATAGATGCCAAAGAACCCAAATACATTTGGCTCGTTGAACGTGAAGAATATTTTAATTTCAGTTGCAGAACATGGTCCCCAAAGAAGCTTCCGTAGGTTATTACATTATTATTCAAAGAAAGGTCTTCTGCTATCTAAATTTTCTGCAATGGGAAAATCACGCCTAGTTTCTTTAGTTCTTCTTTTTCCTTCTTCTTTTGCATCTTGTCACTGGTCTAGGAGGAAAACGTCAACTGCCCCAAGCCTCAGAGTAGATTAACAATGCAAGGAAGATGCATGGATTCCAAAATTAGACAAGTGTCTACTTTTTATTTGTCATGACACATTTTAATTGAATAATCTAATTTTTGAAGAGTATAATAACCGATAAAAGATCATCATATCCAATCTAATCATAAGAAAATTATATTTAGTTTGGCTATTGGAAATAATATAGTTTTTGTCAATGTTCACTTGGCATAATATATCTTCTATTCAACTAATAAACAATTAAGTCAATCCATAAAAATTTATGTTACGAGCCCTAATAATAGTAATTGTACACATCAAAATTTAAAGGAATCAAAACTATTTTTTTAACAATGATATATAGCTTTTCCTAATCTAAATCTGCTGGTAATGGTATAAAAATATATTCAGCTAATCATTTAAAAAGAATTCATGTAAAGCAAGAGGAATTTTGTGATTAGGTGAAACTCCTAATAGCCAATTTTTTTTCCTAATGCTTTCTAGAAAGTGTTTGTTTTGTTGGTGAATGCGTCGATTGGTTTGGTTGGGGTTATGGAACTAAAACAATTTGTTGTTGTGGGGGCGGTTGCAGCGGGAAGGCTGCCAAAAGATAACGGGGTCCCTTGGAGAGGCAATTCAGGGTTAAGTGATGGGAATGGGCTGACCGACGTGAAGGGAGGGCTAGTGGGGGGTTACTACGATGCAGGAGACAACACCAAGTTCCACTTCCCCATGGCATTTGCCATGACCATGCTCAGTTGGAGCTTCGTCGAATACAATCACAAGTACGAGGCTGTTGGAGAGTATGATCACATTCGCGACCTCATCAAGTGGGGCACTGATTACTTGCTCTTGACCTTCAATTCTACCGCCACCAAAATTGACCATCTTTATATTCAGGTAAACCCTCCCCCTCCCCCCCCCCCCCCGGGGGGGAGGATATGAACCCTATCCAATGGTAATATTGTGTTGTTTGTACGTATATTTTACGAATTCCAACACAACTTCTTCACCCCGAAAATAAAAGCATTTATTTATAAAATGGAATGTATATTATGTATATTAATATATACAGGTGGGAGGATCTCAAAAAGGTTCGCACGTTCCGGATGACCATTACTGTTGGGAAAGACCAGAAGACATGGACTACTCGCGGCCAGTGCAGAGAACCCCTTCAGCACCTGACCTGGGCGGAGAAATGGCGGCAGCCCTGGCAGCGGCATCCATAGTGTTTAAAGACGACACGGCCTACTCCAAGAAACTGGTGAGAGCTGCCACAACCATTTGGGAGTTTGCGAGGGACCTGGCAAGGCGGACCGCGTACTGTAAGGGAAACGCATACGTAGAGCCCTACTACAACTCCACGGGGTTCTGGGACGAGTACATGTGGGGTGCAGCGTGGATGTACTACGCCACGGGGAACACCACCTACATCTCACTGGCCACCAACTCGGCCCTGCCCAAGCACTCCAAGGCCTTTAGCATGATCCCAACCTTAAGCGTGCTCAGCTGGGATAACAAGCTGCCCGCAGCAATGCTGTTGCTCACCCGGCTTCGCATTTTCCTCAATCCTGGCTATCCCTACGAGGATATGCTTCGCAGCTACCACAATGTCACTGGTCTCACCATGTGTTCTTATCTTCGCCCATTCACTTTCTTCAACTGGACTCATGGTAGCTTCTAAAGTTCATTGATTTCCTTCCCCAAAACACAAAATCATTACTTATTATTTTTTATTATTATTATTTACAAAATATGAGATTAGATTTTCATTTTTGCAGGGGGACTAATCCAATTGAACAACGGAGGCCCGCAACCTCTTCAGTATGTGGCCAATGCAGCCTTCTTAGCATCTCTCTTCGCGGATTACATGAATGCCACCGGTGTTCCTGGCTGGAACTGCGGCCCTTCCTTTATTACCACAGACACCCTCCGCAATTTTGCCACTTCCCAGGTACTATTTGATCCCCCCTCTAATCCACAAGAAGCTTACAATCCCTTTTCTTTTGAACTAAATTTAAATCTTTTAATTAATTATCAAATTTTTCCCCTTTTGTAGAAGCAAACGAATCCATATATACAATTATATTATTAACACACATGAAATAAACTTATAACAAGTTGATTGCATAAATTTTAAAACTATTTCAAAGTATTTCTTTTGAGAAATTTAGGGTGCATCTTAACATTTTTAAGATCAATGCTAGGAGATTAATAGCACCAAAAATGATAAATATATATATATATATATTATAAGTATTGAATTAAGAATATTTTGTATTTACTTTAATTCTTGAAAACTCACGACACAAATTTGGCACGCCAATTGTCTAGACTTCCTTTCCTTTTTCCGATTTCTATGACTCTATGTGCGATAGAAGTCACACTAATGTAGAATTTCGAATATTTTCTTCTCGTAACAAGTTAATTTAACTTGGTCTACAATTATTAGCTGCCCACGTGGCATTCTCAAAAACGTCACATACGTTTGCATTTTCAATACAGAAGATGAATGCACCAAAACAATCGCGATGCTAGTCCAAAATTTATGAAAATAATCCGACAGCGTCTCAAATATCATATCAAAGTAACAAGCATAGAGTTTACTAGTCGCAAAATGATCACTCCCATGTTTTATGCAGAGTGAGTGCTTGAGCTTAGTATGAATTGTAGAACCACTTGCACCTAACACCTATCCAGTAAACTTAGGCTGGAATTTCCGGGGAGCTTGGGCATAACTTTTGGTCTTATTGGTAAGTTGGCCTCGCTCGAGCATGACATATAAACGAGTCAAGTATAGGATCTTCGCCAAGGCTGCCCCAACCAGCAAGTGGAGAAAAGCATCTGAATCCTACAACGTTTAACACATAAAATATGTAACTTGCATTTCTTTCTTCCTGCAGATAGATTACATTCTAGGCGCAAACCCCATGAAAATGAGCTACCTGGTGGGATATGGGACCAAGTTCCCCACGCATGTTCATCATCGTGGAGCATCAATCCCCCATAACAACATCAAATACTCATGCACCGGTGGATGGAAGTGGCTCAACTCCCGTAGTCCTAATCCTAATACTATTACAGGAGCCATGGTGGGAGGGCCTGACCGGTTTGACCACTTTCAAGATGTGCGAACCAATTATAGCTACACTGAGCCAACGATGGCTGGCAATGCAGGGCTGGTTGCTGCACTTGTGTCTCTGACAAGCAGCGGAGGAAATGGCATTGACAAGAACACTATATTTTCAGCAGTCCCACCACTCTACCCAATGAGCCCACCACCCCCACCACCTTGGAGGCCATGAACCGCATTCTTAAATCCATATTGTTCATTCTTGGGTTCTCATCTCCTCTTTACATATTTTTTTAAGAACGTTATACCAGTGGTGCCTTGTGCTGTCTACATTTTTCCTCTACTTGTTCCTTCTTTTCACCTTTGGTGCTTTTCCTTTTTGAAAACTTGAAAATAATAAAGAAACGAAGTTAATAACTATGCTGGGTGGATGAGCCCGTGCCCTTATCTTTATAATTGATAGATCCGTTCAGTTGTTCTAAGAAGGAAATCAACTCAGTTCTAATTCATTCTGGGCTGCTTCAGCAACCAATAGTTAAAGATCCCACTTAAAACTGCAACCAACTTTCAAGACTCTAGTCCTGTCCACAAATCTACCAATAATGTAAACAGCTGCATAGCCAGGAGATCAGAATCCAGTTACTTTTTTCCTCAAACGTACCTAGAGAAGTGCTACTCACCAGGCAGGTAAACTGATGGTGTTAATTTTAATTTCTTAACATTCCCTTCACTCTTGAGACGTTTCCTTCTGTTTGGTCCCGGGTCCTGTTATTGAGTTTCTACAGGTGTATTTAAATATGGCTAGACAGAGAGATCCACACAGAATTTTCAATCGAGTACATTCAGTTTTAATATGAGTCCATGAATGAGGCAAATGCAACCGACGACATTAGGCTGGCCTAGGAAGAATGAAGCCTACAGCAACATAACTGCTTACTTGACAATGACCTTTGCTTTTATTAAAGAATCGTTCGCCCAAACTAACCGTTAGAGATCTTTTAAGGGTATTTTTTTTCGTTCCCATAAAAACTCAATCCTGAGCATATAATTAAGGGATGAGATACCCTTCTCACCACACTAATACTACTTCAACTTCTACTGCCTAGCATGAACCAGGCTCTTCAGGGGCAACTCGGCCTGGTCCATTCAGTGGAGCAACAGGAACTCCTCTTTCATCCAGCAAACACCTGAAGTGGGCCAACCTTCCTGTTACATGCCTTGGATCCTAAGCGAGCTTGTCATACAATGTCCAAAGCCGCTCTACAGGCATCGTTCAATTAAATAGATTAGAGAAGGAAAAGGAAGAGAGTACATGGATCACATGCACATTTTGCTTGTCCGATTAATTGAGAATTACTGGGGCTCTGTCATCAATTTCGAGAAGGGCTTTTCCTAAGTTAAAAACTCTTGTTTTGACTTCAAAGAGATGTTACTGAACAATCACACACTTACCATGGGCCACTGCCCGTACCACCACCAGCCACCATAGCCACAAGCACTGTTCACTCATGCAATTTTTGCAATTGTCATCACTAGAGTGGGGCATGGGCGGCCTGAAAACTTGTCCAGTTGGACAGGTTTAGCCTGGTTTAGCCTGCATTGGAAACCGGGACAGAAAAGTGCCGATTCCAGACTAGCCCAACTATTGTCGGATCCAGACTTGTTCGACTATAATCGTCAAGTCGATCCAGTTTCTTAGGTTTTGGAACTGGGAATCAATTTGGCTCGGGCACGGAACCAACATGGAACTAACCCGTGAATCGGCCGATTCCAACGGTCAAATGATTTTTCTTTTTAATTTTTTCCCCAAAATACCACTCACTACAAAAAAAATAAGAATTCAACGATGAATTTTAGCAACGAAAAATATTCATCACAAATTTGTAACAAAATTAGTGACAAAAAAGGGTATCGTCTCAAATTAGCCATGATTTTAGTAACAAAAAAATTTTCGTCGTAAATTTAGCAACAAAAAAAATTTCCGTCACAAAAGTCACCGCCAATTTTTGATGCAAAATTAGTTGCCAATTTACGACGAAAAAAAAATTCATTGCTAAATTTGCAACGAATTTCAAAATTCGTCGCTAAATTTGCAACGAATTTATAACTCATCCCAAAATTTGTAACGAATTAAAAATTCATCCTTAAATTTGTGACGAATAAATTATTTGTCCCTAAATTTATGACAAATTTAACCATTCGTCCCTAGATTTGGGATGAAAAAAAAATTCGTCCCAAATTTTTGGGACGAAATAGAAATTCGTCTCTAAATTTGAGACGAATTCGCTTATTCGTCCCTAAATTTGGGACAAAAATGAATTTGTCCCTAAATTTACGACGAATTTCGAAATTTGTTACAAATTAGCGACAAATGTTTATATTCATTGCAAAAAATTCGATTATTTGTCTCTAAATTTGTTGTCAATTAGAGACAAATATAAGGTTTGTGATAAAATTCATCGCTAAAATTCATTTTTCGCTCACTTTTTTAATTACTTGTATTAGTAATATTTTATAAAATCAAAAAACGATTTGTAAACGGTGATATACACCGATAGCATAGAGAATCTTAAAATGTTCACAAAACCAATAACTTTTAACAAAAAATAGTTCATTCATTTTCTGTTCATATAAAAGAATGATAATATAGTGTAATATTTTAAATTGGTTCATTCATTTTCTGTTTATTCAAATGTTTCATATAATAACAAAAATATACATTCATTTTAGCCAAAATCTTATAAATTTGTTTAAGTATTTGATTCACTAAATTAATAGTTAAAATAGAAATACTTGTTAATTAATGATCAATATAATGAATGTTTTTTATAATTATATCATGGTATACAAATATTGCTAATAGTTTGTCTATTTAGTTTCTATTTTAGTACATTCAATGAGTTTTTTGTCACAAACCATAAGTATCGTTGCTAAATTCGTTGCAAATTGTAAAGGAAAAAATTATTCGTTGCTAAATTCATTGCAAATTGTGACGAAAATATATATTCATTACAAATTTAGCGACGAAAACATTCTTTTGTTATGGATTTTAGTGACGAAAAAAAACTTTCATCGCTGATTCAAGGACGAAAACTAAATTTCGTCCCTGAATCTGCGACGAAAAAAATTTGTCCCTGAATCAACAACAAAAAAAATTTTTATCCCTGAATCAGCGACGAAAATTAGTTTTCGTCCCTGATTCAGGGATGAAAACTTTTTTCGTCGTTGAATTAGGGACGAAAAATTTTTTCATCACTGATTCAGGGATGAAAACTAATTTCCGTTGCTGATTCAGGGACGAAATTTAGTTTTCATCCCCGAATCAGCAACGAATTTTTTTTTTCATACCTGATTCAGGGACGAAATTTAATTTTCATCCCTGATTCAGGGACGAATTTTTTTTTCGTCCCTGATTCAGAGTCAATTTTTTTTCATCCCTGATTCAGTGACGAAAATCATCTTTCGTCCCTGATTTGCAACGAATTTAGAGACAAAAAATTTTTATCCCTAATTTCAATATATTCCAATAGTTTACCAATTTCTTTCTTCATTCTCTCTCTCTCTCTCGCTTTGTTCATTTTCAAATAGCCGCGAAGGTGGTTCTGCGAAGGGATGGCGGAAGGGATGCTGGATCTGCGTTGGTGATAGGTAATCTCTCTCTCTCTCTTTCTCTCTC
Source organism: Dillenia turbinata (assembly GCA_037126225.1). NCBI lineage: Eukaryota > Viridiplantae > Streptophyta > Magnoliopsida > Dilleniales > Dilleniaceae > Dillenia > Dillenia turbinata. Next base: position 931,630 of record JBAMMX010000031.1, on the reverse strand, counting down.
TCTCTTTCTCTCTCTCTCGCTCTCTCGGCCGCAAGAAGCAAGCCGCCAGATCTAGGCTATAGATGGCAGATTCGGCGGCTGGCCGCTAGATTTGAGCTGTAGAAGGCAGATCCGGAGGGTAAGCCGCCGGATATGCCCTTCGCGGGCCAGCCATGCGAAGGCGTCGCTGGCCCCTACACGGTCCCTCTTGGCGAAGGGGCTGTTGGCCTCTGCACGGCCCAACCACGTACAGGGGCCCTGGTCCCTGCACTGCCCAACCGTACGCAGGGGCAACTGGCCCCTACCCCTTCACGCGTGGCCCACGAGGCTGGGCCCTTGCACGGCCCGACCCATCATTGCCACTATTATGAATAATTTTTTTAAAAATTTTTTTGACAAATGTTATTTAAAAAATGTTTTTATAATATTGTTTTAATAATATATTAGTTATTTATAATTGTTTTTGATGTGTCAAGGTTTATGATTCTCGAATATTTGGATTGGAAGCTGTTGCTGCTATTGATATCTGAGCCCGTCGGTGAATTATTATTTGGTAGTGAGGAATATTTTAATTTGTACTGTAATAATTGGAAAATACAATTATGTTAATTTGTATGTTTGTATTGTTTTTATTTCTATATTAGTTTATTTTTATTGTATTTAGTGGTTGATTTAATGATGTTACCGGATTTGTTAATTTTAATTTTTTATATAAAATTGGAATTGAAAGTGTTGATAATTGATTAGGTGAAACATTATGTTAACAATGTTGTTAAATATTCAATATTTTATACTTTATTTGATTATATGATAATATTTAATGTTATTATAATAATTTAGTTAATTGTTTGATATTAATTAAATTTATAATATTATTTATTATTGTATTAAATTTTTGTGAAATTAAGGTTAGTATTATTGATGATGTTGAGTTTTGTGAAATTAACGTTACATTTATAATATTTAATTTATACTGTGAAATTAATATTAAATTTTTATGTAATTAACGTTATTATTTATTTTTATATCAACTTAGTTAGGATTAATGATGTTGTTATTATTAATGATTTAGTAGTTTTTTTAGTAGTTTTTATTAATATTTTAAAAATTTTAAATTTGGAGACTACGAAAATGCAGAACGAAAGAAGTTGGATGTATAAAATAAACTTATCTGATCGTCGGGGTTTAACTGTTGAGTTTATTTTTGGGTTTGAACAATTTTTAGATTTTGCTTGTAGTCATGTTGATTTTATGGATGGGAATAAGCTAAGGTGTCCGTGTAGAATGTGTCGTAATAATAAATTTTTATAGTGTGATAAAACTAGGGAATATCTTTGTAGATTTGGTTTTACCCCGAATTACTATAATTGGACATGTCATGGTGAACCGTTCAATTCTGATGAGGAGTATGGACGAAACAGACAATTCTCAATTAGTGCGGATCAGAGTTATTATAATCAATTGAATCCATATCAGAGGATGGTAATTGATGCAGCGGGTCCAAATTTTGTTCCGAATTTTATTCCCAAATCGAGGTTGTAAGTTCTAGTTTTGTTTCAACATTTGAACAGGGGTATACTAGTTATGCATCACCATTGGAGGAGGTAAAAATACCAGGTGTTGATGAAAATGTGAATAATGAATCATCTCTCCAATTTCAGGAAATGTTAAGAGCTGCAGATGAACCTTTGTGGGCTGGTTGTGACTGCCACACTAAGGTATCTATAACCGCAAGATTGTTGAATGTCAAGACAGAGCATAATGTATCTGAAGATTATTTTAATGATTTTGTTCAATTTGTTGGAGAAGTATTGCCGCGTGATCACATTATGCCCAAGTATTTTGTGCTTCATATCCTAGTTTGAAACGTAACAAATTTGATTGGTTGGCTGTTTGTAAAACGAAAGCACTGAAAAAAATTGAGGAACATTGGGAAGACATAACATATCAACAAAAGGAAGTTGTCAATACATTTCAGACCAAAAAATATAATATTCCAAAATTACGAGATCCCAGCGGATAGTGATAGATGTGGATGTAAGTGAAATTTATGAAGAAGACGATGAAGAATCTAATTTTGAGACAGATGATGAAGATGAGGATGTTGATGATAATGATGTTGAAGAGTTTAATTTTGAGACACATGATGAGGATGAGGATGACAATGAAGATTTTGATTTTTTATGACGGATAAGTTTTGTTCTCTTAATATAATAAAAATCGGATATTTATCTTGATATATGATAATCTATTTTTTTTAGTGGGTAAGTTAGTTTAGTTTTAATTTACAAATTTCGTTACTCAATTTGTTGTCTATTTACTGTCTCATTCTTAAATTTATATATTTGATTTGTTAATGTACTATCTTTTTTTCTATAGGTCATTAGAGAAGATTTCTTGACATATTGGTGTCTTGTTTCGTCGCATTTAATTTGTCAAATTAAATATGATAAGTTTATTCATGTTCTTCGTTATGCAACTGATGAACATGTAATTTTTATTTTTTTATTTTTGTTAATAATATATTATGGTTGACAATTTAGACGTGGCGGCCATAGATGAAATTCTGATGGAAGATCATGCTCTTCACCATTGCAGTTCGCTTCAGTACCTTCGCAATCTCATTCCCTTGCCGGCAATGTATTTTCGCCTCCCCGCTTCTGTTGCAGGCCCTTCGCATTCTCAACAAATGGCTAGTAATGTACCTTCATCAATCCCTTCGATGGAACACTCATATGCATAGAGGGAAGATAATCGAGAGTTGATAACCCCTTACGGAGATTCGTAAGTACTAAATTTTAAAATTTCAAATGTATTATTTCTTTTATTTGTAAAACAAATTATTCTTTTAACTATCTTATTTATTTAACATTATTTGTTTGAAACTTTATGATAGATTTACAAATTCTGTACATGTTATTCACTAACTTAATAGAATAGTGAATAACCATTGGGGTGGGGTTTCGATAACTTACACAAGCACTCCAGAAGAAACAAAAGAACTATGGTGGAGCGAGTTCAAGGTAAGTTATTCCAATCAGTTTATATATGAAATTAAGTTAACAGCTTTATAATCAATTGGTTTTTTCCATTACAATGAGTATTCACTTGGGACGAGACTGAAGAGTTAGAAGTAAGAAGGATTTTCAAGAAAAAATGTTTTGATCACATCCAACACGTTCTAAATCATGCGAAGAGATACCGAAAAAAGCTAAACTGTATCATCGAGCAAAATTGGGGCATGATTGTGAATTTTTGGGAATCGGAGGAAAGCAAACGAAGGAGTGAGCAGAATAAAAAAATGAGCTTATAATTCAGGAGAATCGTCTACGACGTATGCAGGAGGCTCGATCAATATCGGTGAACATAGAAATAGATTGGTAATTTTATATAAACACTAATTTTTTAATCTAATTTAAATTATTTCATTATTTCTAACAGTGTTTTTTTTTTATTTTAGGCCAAGAAAACGGGGACCGAGCCTTCATTCATAGATACTTTTACGTGCACATTTCAAAAAAATGATAAGACTTGGAGTAGGGAGAGAGTTAGAGCAATTAAGGTTTGTAATTTCAAAACTTCCAATTATTTAATGAATATTTTCAATATTGATTTGAACATATTATGTTGAACATATCATAATAATGTAGGAAGATGAATTTATTAGATTAGTCTCTCCCAAGTTTATTTTTATTGCTGACTTGATTATTTGATTTCTAATGAATTACTTGACAGAGATTCTCTCTTTTTTTTTTTCATAACTTTTAAATTATTCAATGTTAATATGAATGTTTATAATTTGGATCCTATATAATCTAATGATTTATGTTACTAATTTTTTTATTTTCCTTTATATATATATATATATATATATATATATATATATATATATATATATCTAATCAAGATTATATGTGCTTGTATTATATTGTTATTGTAAATTTATTTTAATTTTTTTCATGATAATACAGGAGAGATATGATGAGCTATCACGCAAAAGTTCGAGTGCTGGTGATGATGCTAGCGGATCTGAGTCATCTGCTGTTAACATGAAGATATGGCTCGAGGTGACTGGTAAACCAAAAGGGGGTAGAGTAGTTGGGCTAAGTTCTTTGAGCAAAACTTACAAAATCGCTTATTCATTTTCTTCCACCTCACCAACAGTCATGGCAGAAATAAATCAATTGAATCAAGAGGTGAGTCATTTGAAGGACTTACTGCTGCAAAGAAATTAGGAATTCAATAAACTTCAATCAAAGCACACGTAAGAAACGAACAAATTCCGCACGCAGCAAATGTTAATCATGCAGCATTTTCAGTTAGCCTCTACTCCAAGTCAAATTCCCCCTAGTATTTCTCCTCCTGATAATGCTCGCGATAGTGATGAAAGTGATGATTTCTTCGATGATGATGATGATGATGGTGGAGTTCATGATTGAGATTGTGTACTGTTATTTGACTGTTACATTTTGATACTCGTTACATTGATTTTCTTAATTATGTATGGTTATTGATATTTTAACATTTAGACTTAATGTTGTTTTTATCTTTGATATTACTATTATGATTTCTTGTTGAATTTTTAACTTATTGATTTTATTGAATAGTTAGTTATATTGATGAATATAGATGGCTGAAATTTGATATTAAAAATGATTTGGATGATTAGTTGTTGATGAGGTTAGATGAACAGATATAAAAACAGGTTATATAGGGAAAAATGGTCCAATATGTCAATAAAATTTATATTTGTCGCAAAAATACATATTCGTCACAAAATTTGTCCCTGAAAACTATACTCGTCGCAAATTTTGTTGCTAAAATTGAATTGGAGCGTCCTGTAAATTTTGTTTAGCATCGAATTTTGCAACGAAAAAACATTCGTCGTAAATTTGTGACAAATTCTGTAACGAAATTTTTTTCGTTCCTAATTTGCCATGATTGTATTTCATTGCAAAATTTCCGACGAAAAAACTATTCGTCGCAAATTTGTGACGAAAATTAGATTGGTGGCAAATCTACGACAAAAAAAATTTCGTGGCAAATCTGCAATAAATTTTTTTTCGTTGGTAATTTGCGACGAATAACTTATTCATTGCAAAATTTGCAACAAATATTTTTTCGTCACAAAATTTGCGACGAATGATAAATATGTCACAAATTTGCGATAAAAAAAATTTTCGTCACAAATTTGCAACAATAAATTTTTTGTTGCTAAATTCGTCGCAAATTTGTGACGAATTTTGTGATAAAAAAATATTTGTTGGAAATTTTTGTGATGAATAATTAATTTTTCGTCCCAAAATTTTGTGATGACTTATTAGCAACGAAAAAAAATTTTTTGCAAAATTCATCGTAAATTTGTTTTGGGACGAATTTTTCTTACAAATTTGTCTTAAATTTTGTCGCAAATTGATTCTTTTTTTGTAGTGACTCCTAACAGTTATAAAACAACTAATTTAAGAAGTATTTTGGTCCATAGGTCAAAAAATGAGGCAATAAATAGATACAACTCATTTCTTAATTCCACATAATTTCAATCTATCTACAACTCTCTCTCACATTCTCTCTACAACTCTCTTACAATCTCTCTACAATTTATATCATCACTATTTTTTTCCTCCACCTACAATTTGTAACTTTTCACCATTTTTTTCTACCAACAATTTATAATTACAATATCATTACAATTTATAACATCCCACTATTTTTTTCCACCTACAATATACATCACTATTTTCTTTTCCATAATATTATAATTTTTTTTCTTTCCAATATCTCTACGGATTTGGTAAGATTTGGAGGTTAAAAACTCAAATTAATCAAGAGTTATAGATAAACAACAGTAATCTATGTCAAATCGATACTGTTAGAAGTGGGTTATGGCTCTACAGATACCGGCTCGTTGTAGACTTGAATGGTTGTCGTCAGAAGGAATGTAATACCTACAAAAACCGCTAGAGGGTGTTCCGACAGGGAGACTCCGACACTCAAGTCAGCAAGAGTAGTTTTTGAATGAAAAAAATAGACTGAGAGCTCAAGCGAGTGGTTCCCTATGATTGGAGTGTTCAATGTGTGAGGCCTAGAGAGCGTACCTGGGTTGTAAGGTTTTGAGATACCTTATACCTATGAGAGTCGTGTGCCGCTAAAGTGATTAAACCATATTTTTCTTATTAAGTCGATCCAGAAATCTCGAGAATTCAATATTTCAAATTGATTGTGATTCTCATCCTTTGGGAAACTTTTGTTTTCTGGTGGGATCCTTTTCTTAATCGAAAGATCCTAAAGAGACTGCTCTCAAATAAGAAGTATGAGTCATTAGGATATTTTGACCTTCCCTTAGAATCGTTAGAATCGTTGTCTATCGATCGGTTGTTCGACCAATGAAGGGTCTTCAGAGCTCGTTCGCTTGAAGGACCGATAGTTGAATACCCGCTCAGGGCGGTTATATTTTCTTGATGAATTATGTTCGGCTGGCGAGGTTTCTGAGGTCCTATCATTTGGAAGATCTGGATGACTGAGACCTTTCAGTAGATAATCATATTTGAATATCGATCGGTAGCCGTCCTTTGTGGGCCTAGGACCACGTCCCATCATTTTTCTCTGACTCATGGCATTCTTGGCATAGAGGCGCCATGAGTAATGATTATTTGAAAAATGCATGGAACTTTTTAACGTGATTTCGGTCGTTTCAGTTTTCGTGAATCGTCTTTTATATGTTTCATAAGGATTTACGCTCATCGGAGGATCACATACCCCAACATTTTTATTGTTGTTCTAACCTTTCTTTAAAGAACCTCTTCTTGCAGACAAAATGTCGAAAGATTCTTTGTCTTCGCAAGGTATAGATAACATACGGAGTACTATGACTGAGGAGGATCTGATGGAAGTACAAAGGGAAATGTCACTCGAAAGCAACTTCGAATTGGTGCTGCCCGGTGAAGGGGACAGAGCAAGTCATGCCCTCGAGGGTTGTGTTCCGATATACAAACAGTACGTAAAGTACAGTTTGAGACTCCTGTACACGAGCCCACTGACGGAGGTTCTAAGTAGGCCTGGCAATCGAGCTTTCTGAGCCAAGCTTTCCAAGGCTCGGGCTCAGCTCGTTTAAAATTTTATGGGTTCAAGCTCGAGTTCGACTCGAGAAAGCTCAAAAAATCTAGGCTCGAGCTCGGCTCAAAAAATTAAAAGGGTTTCGGGCCCATTTCGGGCCAGGTTCGAGCTCGAATAACAATTTTTTTTTACCTACAAAATTTCTTTAAATATACAAAAAATCAATTTTTTTTTTTAATTTTAATAATTTCAAAATTAATCAAAATATTTTTAAATCAAATTAACTGAATTATAATTTATTTGATTATGAAAAAAACTCTTCTCAGCCATAGAACTTTGCTATTTTCGCATTATCATTCAAAAGCAGAAGTAAAGCAGCTAGACGACGAGGAGTCCTAAACTCATTGAGTCTTTGAGAATGGGAGTGGTCTAAGGAGACCATAAAATCAGTATGACGATTCTCTACCATGAATGTATGATGGACAACCACAACATTTACTGGTCTTTGAATGGTTTTTCTGAGAGAGTGAGAGAGCGAGGGAAGGTGTTGGAGTTAGGGTTGGGCATGCACACTAGACATGAGACACGACTTAGGTTAGGGATAGGAAAGGATATGGACTCTCTACTTGGGTCTTGACTCTTGGGATTCTTTCTTCTGTGAGATAAAATATAAAAAAGGTTAAATACAAACAGAGCTTAATGTTAAATGAGCTGAGCTTGCATCGAGCCGAGCTCACTTATGTCCAAACTCGGCCCGTAATTAAATCGAGCCTAAAAATTAGGCTCAAACTTAGCCCGATTCTAAATAAGCCAAGCTCGGCCCTTTAAAATGGGCTGAGTTCGAGCCGAGCTCGAGTCAGCCCGGCCCAATTGCCAGTCCTAGTTCTAAGATATTGGAACATCCACCCTTCCCTACTTATTCCAAGCACTTGGCATTTTGTGATTGCTCTGATTTCTTTTCTAGGGTCTCTTCGTGTCCGCTTCGACTCGAAAATTTTGGGGGTCCTTTTTTCTCTGGGGAGGTACAATTCCAAGGGTTCTACCCATGGCTGGTATAAGCTCAAGACTCGTTTGGAGTCTCACTAGAGGTTCTTCTATAGTGAATCACAGGATAAACATTGGATGCATAAATTCTTCTACGTGAGATTTTTGAATAATGACCTCCTTCCGGTGCTTTCGGATGCTAAGCAATCGCCTTTCTTGAACATAAAGATCCCGGATTTCCTTCGCCATTCTCACTTTCTACGAGCTGTTCATGAGATTAAATAAAATATTTCTCAGTTTATATATAGAGAGAGAAATTTTTAATTATATTGATTTTCGATTTTGAGGTATGTAATTTGAATTTTTTGTATATTTTAAAATGCTGCGTCCGTAATTCGCAGTAAATCCCATTTCTATTGAAATTTATACTCTAAAGAAAAGTGGGTATAAATATATAAATATATATTGTTTATGTATAAATTTATTTATTTACAAAAAATCAAAAAAAAGGTGGGACAAAACGCAGCAAAACGCTGCGTTTTGCCCAAATAAAGATTAGGGCTAAAAGCCCTAATCTTTCTCTCTCCTTCCTTCTCTCTCCATCTCTCCGCCTCTTCGTCTCTCACCCTCTCCCGCGACCATTCGCCTCCCTCCGCCATCCGCGGCTTCCTCCGCCGCCGCCGTTGATTGCCGCCGCACACCGCCTTCTCTCTCTTTTTCTCGGTTCCCTCTCATTCTCGGTTCCCTCTCCCTCTGTTTCTCTCTCTATCTTTCGATCTCTCACTCGTGATTTCTCTCACTCGAATCCTCTCTCCCTCCGCCACGACTTGGTCACTATCTACCGTCACAAACCGCCACCATCGCCCTGTCTCTCTCCCTACGCGCACGTCGCACGTGACTGCTTGCGCGACTGTCCCCTCCTGCGTGCGCGCCAGCGCGCGGCTGCCTTGCATGCCCGACTGCAGCGCGCGACAGCCCCTGCCCCAGCGCGTGGCTGCTGTGCTACTTTGCCCTTGCTCACTCACTCGAGCAGTCTACACTCCTTCGAGAGCCCACTATGACCCTTTCACTTCATAGGTAAAGGCCGAGTCTGCACTCATTTACTGCGAAGGTGAGGATAACAGCTCTGAGTTAAATACTTTAGGGTTTGAATGTTCTCAGTAGCTAAGTTAATTATTAAAATTGTTTTAGTTGGAAGTGTTACAGGTTTTGGAGTGACTTGAACGGAGCAAGGAACATAGGTCTGCGACCGAAAACCCTTAGTGAGGTAAAATGCAAATTTCTTCGATAAATTAAGTGAATTTAGGATGGAGAGATCTTTATATATTTGGGATGTATTTAGATTTGATCTGAATGCATTTATGAAATTCTATGTTTGAATATTAAGGTTGAGTCTAGTGTCTGATATGGAAAGAGAATGTTCCGAATGATAGAATCATGTTAATTTGATTTGAATGGTTGCTTTTAGAGTTTAATTTGACGAATGCATGAAAATAGTGGGAAATTGGAATTTGAGTTTAAGGATCAATGCAGTCTTTTCATTATAAGTTGTCCTATATATAGGCAATCAAAATACTAATTTCGTATTATAAAAATAGGTTTCAATACCTTTAAAATGACATATGGTTTGAAGGAATCAGATGAAAATTGAAAAGTGTATGATTTTTTAAAGATTTTCTATTTTGAAGGAAATTTAATTATTTTAAACTTGCTTCCGACTTTGAGAGATTTTTAGGATTGAATTTGACTCGAATTTGATTTTGTTAATTATTTATAAATGAAATACCATTGATGACAAGATTGTGTGGCTAGAATTTGGGATGATTTGAGTGTATTTTGGAGTGTTAAAAATTTGGTTTTAATGTACAAATGTATGTGCTGAATTGTAGTGCTAAAGTGGTGTATTATATGTGTGTTTGTTGGTGGAGATGAAGTTGAAAGATGTGTAGAGTATTAGGGAGAGAATGATGTATGTGTATTGATTGAAATGGAAAAGAAGAATGTGTATGTGCATGTATGAGAAAATATATGTGTGTATTGGTGTTGAAGAAGAGATTTGAATAAAGGTATATGAGTATGAGTGTGTGTATGAACCTTGGCCAAGAGGATGGATTATGCTAATATGATTTGTGAGTTGAAAACGATGTTTCTGAATGCAAAGCATATGTAAAGAGTAAATATGTATCCTTGTATAGTTGTTATATATGTGTTGTGTAGGTATGTCGAAAGAGAGAAGTTTGTAAGAATTTGGAGTGTAAATGTATGTATTTACTTTGACTGAGAACATTGAAGAGATTTGGAAATAGAGGGTTATGTAAATTTTGAGTTGTATATGTATGAATGATGATCTTGATGGTTGAAAATGACATTGTGTTGATTTAATTTTGTACCTTTGATAGGGTGTGAAAGGGGTGGTTTTGGATGATTTAAAGTGGCATTGTTTGTTAGGAAGGTATAGGAAACCTTAGAACTTATGGGTTGGATTGTGTGCCTTCGGAAATGGTGAATTGAAATTTACATTTGGTGATGAAAAGGGGACAGTACTTGTGCACATGTGAAGCCTAGCTATGAGACCCTGAGTCTTAATCCTAAACATAGGATTAATTAAAAGTATAAATTTAACATAGTGGCTTTTGAAATATGTAGCACAAATCATATATATACATATTGGTTTTGTCATTGTAGTGATGCTTGGAGACCGATCGAGGGGAGCACAGTTTCGACACTTGTTGTGCATTGTAGGGAGTGATTGACCCTCCCGTATACTGTGAGTGGGATTTATTTCAATGTTTTCGTTTAATATGTAAACTCTGTTTTACAACAGTTTGATAAATGAGCATGATTTATCGTGTGCTTGAAATGTTTTGACTGGTTTTGGAACTGATTTTGTGAACCAATGGAGTGTCCAAAAATTTGGTTGAATTATGAAAATATGCATCCATGTGGTTGAAATGTATAATGTGTCATTTTATGCTATATGTTGCATTTGGTTTGTGAACCTGATTTACGGCACATGTTTGATATGATATTGATTTTGGCCTTAAGGGATTTGGTATGTATTGTTCCGTAGCTACGAAGGACACCGTGAGAGGCGCTTGGGTGGCGTCTGGATATGCCTAGGCCTGAGGTATCTCACGAGTTGTCGAGATTATATTTACGACACGGTACTAGCCAGGTTGAACCCGAAAGGGGGAGGACTTGGATGCTATCCAAGTTTAGCACCTGGACGAGGTTCGTCGCCAACGTCGGGGTAGAGAGCACTTTAAATAAAATCGCATATAACACCCCCGGTGCGCCTGTCATAGGTTGAGGTAGACCTCTGCCAGGACACTTTCGGCTGACAGCTCTATGATTTTATTGACAGTGCTTTGGATACATATTTGACTTGAAAATGCTTGCTAATGATATATTGTTGAAATGAAAAGCATGATGATTTGAAATATGATTTGTATACTTATGTTTTAACACTCCAGTTTCACACTCCATATTATACGATTACATTGACCCACTCACTCACTGAGTATTCTTCCCTGAGTACTCACCCCTCCTCTTTCCCTCCCCAGACAGGATTATGGTGTTAGGGCGACGCATTTGGCTCTAGAGGTATGATAATTTGTTGGTGGATTGGATTCACGACGGTGAGATTTATGTTTTAATCAAAAATATGAATTTCGTATTTGATGTCGACCCTGCGTAGTCTTGATATTGAGGTCCGTAGTTGACCGTGTACATATTTTGGGATGACTATAATTTTTAGACTTTTGTTTGCGAAACTCTCATTTCACTTGCATTGAGACATTTGTAACTATTTAAAGTGTTAACTTGGAAATTTGTAATATATTTGTATAAATTTAGGCCCGTTCGGTGTGGCGGCTGTTCATGTTCTAGTTGGGCATGACAGTAGAGGTCTGTGGTTAGGACTGTTGGTGATTTGTTAGCCTTGCGTTATCTGGATGTAGGTTGTGAGATTTGGTGGATTGTTTTGGAGAGGCCAGGATGGCCATTGGTTTAATTTACAGGATGATTTTAATTTATACAGGTATACAGGTTTAATTGTACATGTGAGACGTCCGATTTATGGGGAGGTTCTGCCCGATTTTCTGTAGAAATACAGCCGGTATCCAGGGCAACGAACGGCTGTTCACGATTCCCGATTCGGGGCGTGACAGAACTTCATTGTAAAATTCATCGCAAAAATACTATTTTTTTGTAGTGTCTCTCTTTCAGGTTTTTCTCATATTCAGTCATGTTAGAGATCATTATATTTTGTAGTTTTACATTCTATTGGCGATGGGTTTCTTTTCACAAATAATAACTCTACTGACTCGAATGAGATAACTGTCTATTGGACGATCTTGATCGATGAGATCTACAAAAAACCGCCAGAAGGCACTCCAATGGGGGAGACTCTGATACTCAAGTCAAAGAGTGATTTTCAAAAATAGAAATAGACTGAAAGAAAGTTTCGTAGTGTCTTTGTGTGTTACGTGAAAGTTGAGAGAACATACCTAGACGACCACCTTTTGATACATATATAGGCTCCCTATCTGAGTTCCATGTGCATCCAGGATGTTGAAAAATCTAGTTTTCTTGTGAAAATATCTCAAGATCATAGGATCTTTAGTGAAAGATTTCCAAGGGCTTTAAAATCTTTCTAATTAGAGAAAGTTTTAGTTATCAAGAGATTCATTTCCTTATCGATTAAGGTTCGAGATCTCCTTTCTAATTATGGGATGTTGTTTCCAGAATTTAAGTGAATATTACCTCAACTAGTCAAATACCGAGCACCTTTAAGGGGCCAAGCCGATCAGTTGAGAAGGGTCTGGTCGATGGGCATCGAGAGGGTGCTACTTTGACCCATCGTGAGACGTACATGTGCTTTGTCTTGTTAAACTGTGGGCTTAAAAGGACCTCGAATCTTAAGGTGATAGCTCGTTGGGTCATGTTCCATCGCATTCAAACCTTTTTTTTTGTTGAATGGCAAAAGAAAATCTTCATCATAACAGATTTAGGTGAATATATTGCACCCATCACAACCATATCCCCTAGAGCTGATTTCTAACTCAAATAGAACCTCTTAAACAATCCAGTCCGAGTCAGTTATTGAAATTTTAGGTCCGTGGAGCCAATCATACATAGAATGATTGAATTGAGGAAGCAACCCTTTGACCCAAAAATAAGATCTGACTTAAAAAGGTCGCATATCATTTTCAGACACCAATTAGTCCCATTTAAATATTACTCCATTCCTCCTCCACCAAACTGACCAGACAATAGCAAAGAGAACCGAATACCATACTAGTTCCATCTTCTTTCCATCCTTTATTATTGACCTCTCCAGCAGTCAAGCATAATTCTCATCGAACCACGAAGAGCAGCTTCAAACCTCCACCACCTTAAACGCTCCACCCGCACCATTTGGTGGACAAACCTGTTGGGGGAGATTGCAATGCCGCTTTTTGAGTAAATTTTCCATGGTTGGTACAGCTCCTGCACAAAGCCTCAAATACAGAGCCACACTTTTGGTGGTACTTGAAATTTCCAAAACTTTTTTGACAGCACTACACCATCCTATTTGAATGGTTCTTTGATTATAATTTTTTTTCTATTTCGGGTCAAATATCAGGTTGAGTTTTACACAAAAAACAAAGTGCATATCTATTGTACATAATTTTTTGAACGTTTCTTGGCCACTTTTTGTTTCTTTTCTTATTTAAATTTTAAAATTTTCTTATTTTAGTAAAACTTTAGTTGTGAAAAATAGGGGATGTTTAGTTAAACAAAAAGAGAATTAAGAATCAAATTCAAATTTATATAAATTGTTTGAATTAATAGAATAGAAATGAAAATTTGAAAATAAAATGACTAAAATAAGGGATTTGTAAAATATAAGTAAAAATGGATTTTATGAAATTCATACCAAATTTTTTTTATTTTGAGTCAAACTTCGATTGCCCAATTCTAACTGCGCGCCCATTTAGATTTTTTTTTTTTTTTTTTTCGAAACAATGTGATTTCTTGTTTATTTTATTTGTTTGTCATTTTGCAAAAGTAGTTCCTTTTTTATTATTTATGGTCACTTTTTTGGTTTCTTTTCTTATTTACATTTCAAATTTTTCTTATTTTGTGCTCATTGATTAGTAATAAGAAAGTGGTTAAGAAAAGTTAAATAGCAAATTAATTTTTTTAATCAATCCATATTCGTTTCTTATTAATTTACTCTTATATTTCTATCAAGGTTAAAGATAATTTTTTTTTTTTTATGTTTTTCCCTTCCCATCCTTATTTTTTTCTTAATAATTTACTCTCATTTTTATCAATATTACTTTGCATTTAATAAAATTGCTTATTTAAATAGCAGGTCCTTTTTTTAGTTGAATAGCCAAATGACATTTTTGTGGTTGAAAAACAAAGAAATCTTTGAAGATAAACTGATAAGGGAATTAATAAAATCTCTTATTTAAAGCAAAAGATATTTTGAGTTTAAAAGGCAAAGTAAAAATGATTGTCTCTCCAATTAACAAGTTAGGAAAATTATTTAAAGAAAATGACGTTTTGAGTTTATTTTATTTAAATAATTTGTGATTAGATTAGGAAAGCAGCTAAAACAGAAATCAAATTCTCTGCCAATAGGGTAACAAGGAAAATCAATAAAATATCTTACAATAGAGTAATTAATATCAATATAGTTGGTCAAGAAGTGAGTGATGATATATTTATTAAATTCTAAAATCATTATAATACAGTTCACTAATTCACTAACTACATTAAAATTATTTTAATTTTAATTAATTTAACTAAATAATTAAAGTAACATTCAAAAATAAAGAGCATTTTATTTGGAGAAATCAATAAAAAAATATTCATTGCTTTGTTTTTACCTATATATATTTTTACATACTATCTCTCTATGTAACACCCGTAATTAACATCAAGAAAATTAAATATAGTATCATCCTCGAAATTATTTAATATAATTGAATCTCTTGTAAAAAATAATATTTTCTTAACTTTCTCCGATAGGTCAATTGTGCTAAACAAGTCTAAAGAACGTCTGACATAATACAAAATCATATCCCTAAACTTAATTTCTATACAATCAATTAGGATGACCAAGAGGATGATGCTGGACATGCTCTAACTAATCAACAATATATAGTCAATGTACAAAACACTTAAATAATAAAAAATTTTATTCGTAATATATTAACAAACATATTTCAGATTTTGCAAGTTTATCAACATATACTTAAAATCAAGAGTACATGAACCATATATAGTTCTAAAATATCAATATCCATTTTATGGTATATCTAAAGGGATTTATTAATATATCTTATTCAATGTTAGTCACTCACATTAGTTTTTTATTGAAATTGGATTTTATCAAATCATCAAGGTAAATCACTCCCGATTAATAAGTGAGTTACAAGTTATATCCCATATATGATGAAGTGTCCAATTTCAGGGTTCAATTATAAACTTTTATTTTAAGATGGTATAATGATGACTTATATCTATTGTATGTGAACCGAAAAAACATCTACATATACAATAATAAATTGAGTCTTAATTTTAAATCTTGAAGTTGACCATTCGAGAGACCAATAAACAACAATAACAACAATAGAGAGACCAATATAGAAAAAAATTAAATTTTGAAAATAAAAATACATAAGATAAAAAAAATAAAATAAATGAAAATAAACTATAGAAACTTAAAATAATAATAATAATAATTCAACTAGTTCGAATTCTCCTATACTACTCATTTCTATCTAAAATCATCTTCTCAACTAAATTCTTGACATTCATATTTTTACAGATAATTTACAATTAAATTTTATTTTTACAGATAATTTACAATTAAATTTTCAACGGTCTATTATGATATTTCACTAAATTTCTAACAGTTAAGGTTTTCGCTTCTCCTAACTGATATATTTTTGGATTTTTGTTGCATATGTTCAAACCACCTAAAGTAATACTCTTTCATTTTATCCATGATTAAATTCACTCTAAATCTAATATATATCTTTTCATTTTTAATTATATATTTTTTAGTTTTACCACACATTCATTTTATCATTCTCATTTCATTTACAATCATTTTATACTCATATTCTTGTTTAATGCTCAAATACTTTATGTCATAAAATAATGCAGGTTCTATTACAGTTTTATAAAACCTCCTCTTCAATCACAATAGTATCATGTGATCACAAAAAATTTTATATATCCTTTATCATTTTATCTAACTTGCTTGAATCATATGATTCATATCCTTATCTATATCATCATCGTTTTAAATGATGGATCCAAAATATCTAAAATATTCACTCTTTTCTACGTTCTATCCTTTTAAATTAATCATTTTTTTCATCATTATGATTACTGAAACCAAACATATATATCATATACTCAATTTTTGACTAACTCAATCTAAATACTTTGAATTCTAGTATGTGCCTCCATCAATTTAGCACTAATATTTTTTCTAATTTTATCGATCAATATTGTATCACCTGCAAAAAAAAAAAAAAAAAAAAAAAAAAAAAAAAAAAAAACACTATGATATTTAATTTTGAATGTTTTTGTTATTTCATCCATCACTATTACAAAAAAGATGAAATTTAATACTAAATCTTGATAAAAGGCAATGTTAATTAGGAAGCGATCACATAAACCACCGTAAATTCTTATATTAATAACAACTTCCATATGCATATCTTTAATAAAATCAATATTTTTTAAGGAGATCCCATTTTTTATCAACATCCACCAAATTATGTCTCTTGAAACCTATAATATGTTTTTTTTTTTTAAGTCAATGAATGCTATATGTAAAACTCTCTTCTATACTCTAAATATCTTCTTTAAATATTTGAATAAGTGAATAGTTTTGATAGTAGATTGTCCTAACATGAATTAAAATTGATTCTAAGAGACACTTACATCTAATCTCAATTTATACTCCATTACTCTCTCCTATAAATTCATAATATAACTAATAAGTATAATTTCCCTATAATTAGAATAATGTTGTATGTCTCATTTATTCCTATATAATGGTATAATTATACTCTCCCTCCATGTGTGGGGTATCATTTTAATTTGCCAAATTTTGTTAAAAAATTCGTTAACATTTCTATTCTTACTTCACAAACACACTTCCACACCTCAATAGGAATACTATCAGGTCATATAGTTTTATTATTTTTCATTTTTTTTAAGGTCTTGTTATTTCATGAGAACAAATCTTGCGTTTAAAATCTTTATTGATCTCATTTACAGGTATCGCAATATCGTCGATGTAACTTAAACATTAAAGAGATTATCAAAATAATCTTGCCAACACTTTCCTATATTCGTATTCCTTACAATAATATTATTGATCTTACTTTTAATACACTTAATACTATTTAAATCTTTTTCCTTCCCATCTTTTATTTTGATAATTTTTTAAATCTCTTTTTCTCCATTCTTAATTTCTAGTTTTTTATATAATTCATTATACACTTTTTTATTCGCAAATAATTTTTTCACCTCTTTTTTTGGGGCAATGTTGTACTTCTCAAAGGTATTACTACTTTCTTACTTTTAAGATTTCTATAATACTCTCGTTTGGTTCGTATAATATTTTGAATTTTCTCATTCCAATACCATGATTCCTTATCTATTAGTACCTGACCCGTAGATGCGCCAAGAATCTTCTTACTTAAATTCTTAATATCATTAGACATTTCTATGTACATGGTTTATGAATTATCATTGGCAAACCAAATAACTATTTGAATTAATTTATCTTTAAACATTGTCACCTTTTTCTCTTTTAAATTCCATCATTTAATTCTTGACTCCATAAATTGGTGATCCTTATTTTGCTTTTTAGACACATACACATCTAAAATTAAAAACTTATATTGAATTGCTACATTTTCCCCTACTATAATTTTCCAATTTCTACAAATCATTCTATTGCCCCTCCTATTGGGAAAGAAATTTATTTGATTGTCATTCAACCTACTTCTGTAAATAAATATATGCAACTCTCTTTTTTTAAAAAAAAGTATTTACGAATATTAAATCGAATATCGTGGCAAACTCTAAAATAATATTCTCATCACAATCCTACTACCGACTTCAAATCTCTCAATATTCTCAGCAACGTGTGTATTTAGATTTTCTCTGATAAATAATTTCTCCCCACTAAATATGATTTGTATAAATTCATCTAGATCATTTTACTAGTTGTACCTATACCTATTTAAAAAGTATAAATACTGACTTTGTTAATCATATTTTTTATCATTAACTAGCTTGACAAGTATAATTCTACCTCATTTTCTTCTGATTTCCACTAAATTTTCTTATAAGTTCTTATGAACGATTGTTTATACATCATTCTTAATTCTATCGTGTGTACCTAAACTTGTGGCCATAAAACTCTACTTCTCTAATTTTATCCCCCACTCACTTTGTTTTTCAGAGATACATAATATTAATCCTCCATATAACTATTATTTCCTCTATCTCTCCTAATTTATCGGTTAAGGATCCTATATTTCAAGTAGTTAAGCAAATTCTATTTTTATGAACTAATTTCTTTATCCACATCCATCCACATAAATGCAGGAACTCTTCCTATCTAACATGAAATCCATGCGGCGATGTGGCACTTCACTTTCAGATGATGCCCTAGCGGCCATTGTTAACTTGTCACTACATTGGGATCTAGTTTAACATGTCACTGAGAAGGGAACACTCCTACAAGTTTTCTATATTTGTCTTTCATTTAGTTTTGATAAAATTTTATATTGGCAGTCAACTTATTACAACTCTCCTCCTTTATATAAGTTTGGGATTGACCATGATAAAGTTAAATCATCAAAAAGTCGATATATAATTTTTTGAGTATGTAAAATAATAAAAAATTAATAAAAAATAGGATATAGTCCTAACATTTATTTACTCAATATGATATTATTTTTAGTTAAATTAATTAAAAAAGAATAATATAAAGAGCAGGGGCGGAGCCACATGTACTCTTGAGGGGGGGCCATGGCCCCCCAAGATTTTTAAAAAAATTTTCTCGGGGCCTCCACAATTTTTGAAAATTTTTTTTAGGAATAAAATTTTAACTTCCAAACTTTGTGGCTCTAAAAAAAAACTGTGATCTCTCGAAATATCTAAAACAATAAAATTTTTGTATTTTAAAAGTTTAAAATAATATTATATTTGATATTTGGATTTTGTAGGGTCTGATTGGGATACCTTGAAATTTAATATATATATATATATATATATATATATATATATATATGTGTGTGTGTGTGTGTGTGACACAAAATTTTTGAAGAATATATTATTATTTTTTACTTTTCTAAAAATGATATTTCTATTTTCTGTATCTATCCATCAGTTGCCCTAAGGAAGGAAAAAAAGATTGGCTGCTATAATGGTATAACTAATAATAGCTAACAAGAGCAAATAATCATTTTTGATATACACTTTGAAAATCTAAATCAACACACTCTTGAATATTTTTTTCTTTTTTTCATGTTGATGTCCTGAGCAACTGACTTTTTATCAAAATCTTTATATACTGTATATTATATTATTCTCATCTCTACAATTTTTTATCAAAGTCTTTACTTACGATATAATATTTAATTGTTTCATAGCTTAATTAATATTTTTTTCATAATTCTATTATTGTATTTTAAATATAATTAATATTTTGTTTGTACAATATTGGACTATCAATATTTTATTTATATGATTTAGATATGTTAAATATTCTTTTAGTTATATTAAATAAATACGATAATCTTTATTTTTAGTAAACCCAATAATCAGATAATATTGTTTATTGTTAGAATTAGAGTTTGAAATCTATATATAGTGATCCATTTTTCAATAAAAGTTTAATCCTAATTTAGAAAAAAATATATAGAGTTTTTCTTTCATTTAAATTTTTCTCTAGACTTTTTTTTCTCAATCAGATTTTGATTTTCTTTATTTTCTCATTTAGATATTTAAAAAGACAGATAAAAATTCAGTTATAAGAAAAAAGACAATTGATTTCTTTAAAAAAGAAAAGATTACTGACAATTTAGACAATAACATAACATCAAAAAATCATGATTTTTCTTCTAATCAAGAGCAATTTTCTCAAAAGTATAGAGCACAAGTCTCATATATTATTTATTTTATTTAATATTTTTTTATATTTTTAATTAGAATTATATAAATTTTAATATATTTTTATTTTATAATTTTTATTAATTATTACTTTATGGCCACTCCAAGAAAAAATTTCTGGCTCCACCCCTGATAAGAGAGACAAAGATTTGAGATTGAATCGTAATTTTCGGAGACTATTAAAACTATTTTGTAATTTGTAAAAATTGCTACTGGCTAATTAGTAATTCTAAAAAGTTTTTGTGACTGTTTTATGATTTCAAATATTATCATAGTTATTTTGTAATTTTGAAAATTATAAAAGACACGAAACTCTTGAGGTTTTTTTATATCATATTCAAACATGGATTTTAGACTCTAATCTCTCTATAGTTTTATTATCCCTTTTTAATTAAAACATAAATATAAATTAATAATAAGGATTTTCTTTACACAGAATGAGCAACATAGAGTGTGAGTTAAGGAATAAAGAAAAATGCTTGTTTGTGAAATTTTATGTGGATTTCAGATTTGTTTATAAAGGAAAAAATTATCGTAAATTTGAAGTTAAGATTTTATTAAAAAAAAAATCAAACAATCAAGAGAGAAAAGAGTAAACTTGTTTTTAACTCTTAACTATTATCTCTTCTTTATTTTAATGTAGTATTATGTTTTATTGTTATTTTTTCATTTAATTTAAATTTAAATTCATTTTATACTGTTTTTATTAAGGAATAAAATAGACATAACATAATTTTCGATCCTAACAGAATGAAGGGGTGTTGAAACAACTAGTACATTAACATTCTTACTCTTTTGGAAAGGTATTGTTTTGGTTATTTTTATTTTCCTTACTGATTTTTATGACCTAAATATTTTGGTTTTAGGTTTCTTAACCTTTTTTTTTCGTTATTTTTATTGCTCTTTTGAGCACATACAATGAATAAATGTTAATGCTACCGTTGAAAATTGGAATGTGAAGTAAGATTGAACATGAAGGTGAAGTTCAGAATGCCAGAGGGGGTCGTAACTATTCACAGCAATCCAGATCTCTACATTCTTTTTGCCGATTATGACAGGCGGGAAAATTTTCCTATCAACACCCTAGAGCTTAGAGGTGATATCAAACCAATGAACAAACCAGAGTCAGGAGAAGAGATGATCGAGATTTCTCTGGCAAACGATCCTAGCCAAACTATCCGGATCGGGGCGGCTTTGCCCACTCCCCTCTGGGACGCTGTCATTAACTGCCTACGACAGCATTCCGAGGTCTTCGCTTGGTCCCCTAAAGGCATGCCTGGTATTGATCCTTTCGTTCTTTTCCACAAACTAATGGTAGACCCGGCCTATAAGCTAGTCAAACAGAAAAAAAGGGTGTTCGCTCTCGAACATCAACGAACCATTCAAGAAGAGGTCCAAAAGTTGCTAGCCGCTAATTTTATTCGCGAAGTCAAATACCCTGAATGATTAGCCAACGGTAGTCTTGGTGAAAAAGCCTAACAGTAAATGGATGATGTGTGTAGACTTCACAGATCTCAACAAAGCGTGTCGAAAAGACAGTTATCCTCTTCCGAATATTGATAAACTGGTGGACAACTCTTCGGGCCACCGACTCCTAAGTTTTATGGACGCCTACTCGGAATACAATCAAATACGAATAGCGCCTAAAGATGAAAAATAGACAAGTTTTATCACCAAATTCGGCACATACTGCTATCGGGTCATACCTTTCGGTCTCAAGAATACAGGGACAACTTTCCAATAATTGGTCAATAAAATCTTCAAAGACCAACTCGACCGAAATGTAAAGGCATACATGGACAACATACTCGTCAAGAACACTGAATCTGAAGATCACGTTGCTGATTTAGAAGAAACATTTAAAACACTTGAACGCCACATTATATGGCTGAACCCCACAAAGTGCACAATCAGCGTTTCATTGAGAAAATTTTTGGAATTCATTATCACCAACCGCAGGATTGAATCAATCCCAAAAAGATACAAGTCATCTTGGACATGTAGCCTCCTTGAACACTAAAAAAGGTGTAATGCCTCACGGGCCGGATAGCGGCGCTATGCCGCTTTATGTCAAAAAAAGAAAAAATTACAAACCCATCTTCGACGCCCTAAAGAGGTCTCAACGATTCGCGTAGACATCTGAGTGCTAAACAGCCTTTGAATGGCTCAAGGATTACCTCATGGCTCCTTCGTTGATTTCCCGACCAATCCCTGGTGAGAAACTCTATCTCTATCTTTCTGTTTCTGACGAGCCACTTTGCTTTGTCCTAGTAAGACAGGACTTGACTTTACAGAAGCTGATTTACTATATCAGTCGAACACTTAAAGAAGCAAAGGTTAATTACCGATCAATCGAAAAATAGCCTATGCGCTAGTCATCTCAGCTCAACGACTCCGGTCGTACTTCCAAGCTCACACTATCGTGGTACTTACTGATCAACCACTAAAGTAAATTCTCTAAAAAAGAGATACGTCTGGCTGTCTAATCAAATGGAACATTGAGTTGGGTGCGTTCGACATCCAGTATTCGCCCCCCCCAGCAATCAAAGGTCAAGGTTTGGCCGACTTCATCCTCAAATGCACCTTCCCGGTTACACCCGAATTCACTAAAAGTCTCACAGAATGGTCACTACCTGAGTGGACCCTATATGTTGATGGGTCCTCTAAATCCTCAGGCAATGGTGCAGGGCTCATACTAGTGGGTCCAGATAACTTCAAAACAGAGTATGCTCTTCATTTTGATTTCAGGACCACCAACAACCAGGAGGAGTACAAAACTTCATTAACAGGATTTTGGATCATGGCCGAAATGAGAGCCTGAAGTGTTCGGGTATTCATCGATAGTCAATGGTGGTGAAACAAATCGATGGGGTCTATGAGACAAAAGATCCGATTATGGCCAAGTACCTTACTAAGTTGCATGAAATGATAACTAAACTAGACAAAGTAAACATCCAACAAATCACACGCTCAGAAAATGTGAGAGCCGATACGCTCTCCAAACTGGCCAACTCAGATTCAATTGCCTTTAACCGAACAGTCTATATCGAAAGACTTTCGCATCCCAGTATTAATGACCCTAAAAGGGTTCTATTTGCAAACCAGACCCCTAGTTGGAAAAATCCAATTGAAGCCAACTTAAGAGACAACCGATTGCCTCACTTACCGCTAAAAGCAATCAACCTCAAACGAAAGGCCGCTCACTATGCCATCATTGATAGGGTGCTATATCGAAAATCTTTCACTCACCCTTATCTGAGATGTCTGACCCCAGAAGAAGGGGTCTATGTTCTGTAGAAAATTCACGAAGGGATATGCGGCAGCCACTTAGGAGCCTGAAACCTGGTCCACAAGGCTTTGCGACAACTACGACTAACCATGAAAAACGATTCGAGCGACTACATAAAAAAATGTAACAAATGTCAATGATTCTCTTCGGTCCCTAAGGCACCTTCTACTGAAATCAGTCCCCTCACTGGACCATGATCATTCGCTCAATGGGGAATGGACATCCTAGGGCCATTCTCACCAGCCACAAGGCAGAGGAAATTTGTAACGCCGTTTTTCGGTGACTGTGTATCATATATCACTCCTCATGATTTTATATATATATTAATATCTTTTTGAGACATCTAAAATGAAATTTTAATTATCTATTTATTTATTTTGAGGTTTTGCCTCAAAATCGCTAAAACCAAAAATTTTATCGGTAAGCCGAAAACCTTCTCGGCAAGCGCCGACAAGGCCTAAAGAAGTCAAAATGGCTAAGAGAAGGCCTACACACTTAAATAGAGATATTTAAATGAAATTTCACATATTTAAGAAATTTTTCAAACAAAATTTCATAGGGATCAAAAATGCAAATTGTTAAAAGTAAGGGGTCTAAATATAATTAAGAAAAAATGAGGGACTAAGTTGTAAACCACTTAAGGATGGACAATTGGAGCCAAATGATTGGTCAAGAGTGCATCAAGGTTGGTTAGTGGCCATATAGGATTGTTCCATATTCAAGAAATTTCATTGAATGAAAATTTATGCATGAAAGGTCATTGGATGGAAATTTATACATAAAATCTAATTAGAATAGTTTGTTCTAACTTGTGACACATCTTCCCTTGACATGGATGTCCAACAAGACACCTAATGGAGTGCATGGAGCATGCTTGAATCAACAATTGCATGGTTTAAGTGTTAGGACAAGTGGAAGGTTGAGATGATACATGAAATGATCCAATGGTCAATGATATATTGCTAGGTTTATAAAAGAACTTGTTTAAAAAGAATTTTGGCTCATTTCCTTCATTCTCTTCCCCTTTAATAAAATATATAAGATTCATAGCCAATTTAAATGCAACCATGAAGCCAAAGGGGTAAGAACATTTTTGGAAATTTTTAATTTCAAGTTGAAAGTATAAAAGTGTTGTATAGGAATTTATGTTTATTTTGATTTGATTTTGCTAAGGTGATAAAAAAAAAATTAAAAATTTTAAGGGAGTGCTAGTGTTTATTGTTAACAAGAGATCTTACAAAGGAGGTAGCATGTCGTAACTTGTACAAAGATTTGATTACTTGATGAGTAGTTACAATGGTATCCATACTAACATGCTAGATATTGATTTTTAGATTTAGTCTTGTATAGTATTCTTATGATATCTCATTCTGCAGAAATCATAAATCTAAGAAATTTATTTTTTTATAAACTAAACTTCCTAAGCTTTAAAATGGTATATCATGAGAAGCATTTCATGAAGGAATCAATTTTTGGTGATTTTTGGGAGTTTAGCATGTTCCATTAACTTTGTTTCATATTCTGTGTACGACCAGTAAGTTTTATGAATTATTGAGATATCTTATGTATAGAATTTAGAGAAACTTTAAACATAAAAGTTTTAGATCTCTGTCTTAGCTTTAATGTGAGATACAGATCACTTGAATCGGAGTTGTATGCAGAAAGTTATGATATTTCTACTAAAACTATACAGAACTAGTTCTAAAACTAAAACTAAGATGAAAACAAAATTTTATAAAATTACACATTTAGAATCTAGGGATGGTATAAACTATAAAGTTTTAGATCTATGTCTTTAACTTCAATTTGAGATAAGAATCACTTAAATTGGAGAAGTATACTGAGAGATATGGAAATTCTCCCAAAACTATGCAGAGTTGGTTTTAGGAACTTAGACTGAAAAAGTTATAAAATTTTCTAAATTTGTGTGTTCAGAATCTGAAGTTAGTCTAAACATAAAAATTTGGGATATATGTCTTAGCTTTAAAAAAAAAATTGAATCATTTGAATCTGATTAAGATTTTAGAAGATTTCCTGATTTTACTAAACCTGCGCGTGATAGGTTTTGTAAAAATTTTTATCTAAGTATGGAATTTGAGATTTAACCTTATGAAAGAGAATATTTCTATATGTATCTTATAATCTAACGATATAATATCGTCATAGTAATTGAATTGATGAATGGTACATATTGTTTAACTTAGGTGTAGCGTTACGTTTTCGTACGAGTTATGATTCGTTCGAGAAACGAGGATAGTTAGGGGAAGTGACGTACCCTCCCCAGTCGAGGTGAGTGGATCTTACTGTTGTCATTAATTAATAAGTAAAACTATGTTTTATCGTTTTCAATACATGATTTGTAAAATGGATTTGTTAAATAACTGGTAACATACTTTGTGATAAATTGAGTGTCCCAAAATTTTAAAATATGCATCCATGAATTTTGATAAAAAAATATATATGCCATGTTTTAAATCATGAAATGTATTTTGATGATATATGTTATAATATACTATATCGAATTTTCATTATTTTTCTTGGCATATATGGCACGGTTGGTTTATTGATGATTTTGATACAAGACTAGGTACTCGGGCATTAGTACCTGAATCCCCTTGATAGGCGTCGTCCCGCGCAGACTCGCCTCGTATATATAGCAGACCCGTCTCGTTATATAGATTGTCACACGTTTGCGATGTTACAAGACGCAGACACTCCACATGGTTGGGTGACATGTATATAATACCATGTTTCGGACTAGCCAAGTTGAATCGAAAGGGGAGAACTGAATAACATTTCAGTCTAGCACTTGGAGAGGTCTGATGCCAACGCTAAGGTTTAGGGGTTGTTTTTCGTTTACATACAAAAACCCCTTGGTGGCTTGTCATTGGTCGAGGTAGATCTTTACCGAGAATATGATTTTCCATGACCCTAAGATTTATGATATAAGATTTTTGATGCATATGTTTTGATCGGATAGAAAACTGTGTTGAAATTGCTATGATTTTAATAATATGTCGTGCATGGATATACATATACATATATGACTTTGACACTCCATCCTTACCTCACTTATTATTTACATGTCACGAATTTCTCACTCACTGAGTATTCGATTATACTCACCCCTTAATAATTTTTAAATCTCTACAAAGTTAGTCATTGGAGAGACATGTTGACTTATTTCGACGTACGTAGTATTGGAGATCACTTACGATAATTATCTTTCGTTGTATTTTGAGGTTATTAGTTAATCATATGGGTTGACTGTATGTAGTAATGGAACTCTCGGTTGAAATTCATATTTGTACTAACTAAGTACTTTATATATATATATCAGAACTTTATATTTATTACTTTGAGTTGAAAAATGACATGGAAAAATGATTTTGAAAATATATGTGACTGTTTTATGATTAGCCTTTCGTTGTCTTAGGATACGTGGCGTGGTTGGGCCAGTATTCAACGTAACGGGCGACTGTTCACAGCTTCTAGATCGTGGATCGAGCATCGGGGCGTGACAATTTTCTTAATATCATAGCCCTAGGTTTGAGCACTGAGCTTTATGAAAAAAAAAATTCAAAAATTTCCTAAGTATTATTTTCAAGGTCCTCAATATTTTGAGATAAATTTGAGAGTTTCCTTACAAACCCTGAAAATGATCTTAGGCAAATGAGTTCTTTCCATTTAGGGGGTTAGATACTCCATACCTAACCCAAATTCCTTATATTTATCTGATAGAGGTTCTTTTATTTCAGAATCATGCCTCCTAGGTGTAGCGTGAGGTGGAGTCGTAGAGTTACATCATTTGCTCCAGAGGTCACGTTGTCTTTGTACGCACCTCCTTCAGTACCACCTCAGCCGACACAGTCAGCTGGGATCCCGACGCTACCACCAGATGCCTTAAGGTAGTTGCAAGAGTGGTGGAACACTTATGGGGCACAGATGCCGCCCTTACCACCACCTCCGGCAATTCCTACTCCTGCAACACCAGCTTCTGCATCGACTGCCCCTACTACTTCAGTGTCTACCCCGAGCGAAAGCACTATTCCAGTACTCCGTCACATCCACGAGCTGACCCAATTGGTCAAGGAGGTTCGACAGCTAGATTGCACCGATTTTGATAGATCTGGCGATACTACGGCAGCAAAGTGTGAGTCAACCGGACCCGCCGGGTGTTGACAGACTTGGGTCTAGAAGACGAGTGGAAGTTGAGAGTTATAGTGCGGTTGCTAGATGGTGATGCTCTTGCCTGGTGGGAGACCGTGATAGATTACTCCACAAAGCCCTTAGGATGGGAGGACTTCTTAAGAGTGTTCGACGGTAGGTACTTCTAGGAGTACCAGCAAGACCAGAAGATGGTGGAGTTCCTTTATCTTTGCCCAGGGACCAGATCTGTTGTAGAGTACGAGGCAAAGTTGAGGAGACTGTTTGCCTTTGTCCCAAATTTGGCCACACAGAGGCAGCTTCGGTTCAAGTTTGAGAATGGATTCAACTTAAACATCCTAAAATATATGGCATTGATGAAAAATCACTCATTCACAGAGGTCTTGCAGTTAGCCTACCGCGCTAAGGATATCGTACGGGCTGAGACTAGGCAAAGAGAGAGCGAAGACTAGAAGAAGAAGAGGTTTGGATTTCAAACTGGTCAGAGTTCGAAGAAGGGTCAGAGTCAAGGCCCTCAGAGAGACCCCACAACTATAGGGTCAATTGGCTTTCCCAAGGGGCCTCACTCTTAGAGTTCTAGAGCCCCCGCCCCTAGTGCTGGATCAGTGAGTCAGTTTACTGGACGGGAAGAAGCCCCTATATCCCAATTGTGGCAAGACTCATTCAACATTCAGTAGAGAACCTGCGAGATGCTACCAGTGTGGGAAATCGGGACATATTCATAGCACTTGTCCAGATTTGGGATTCGGGGGGCAGCCAAGTCAGAGCTGCCCGAGTGGACCATGCGAGAGTTAGTCGAGAGCGCCTGCCCCATCAGTTCCTACTACTCCACGGACTGTGGCTGGAAGCAACACCGTACCCGTTTCTCAGCGACAGCAGCCAAGGACTCAGACTCGTCTCTTTGCAATAACGCACAAGGAAGCCCAAGCCAATCCCGAAGTGATTATCGGTAACCCTCTGATAGACTCTCCTATATAGGTTTTATCTCCTAATAGTTATTTTGAGGCATAATATACTATGATGACTCATGTAATTCTCGACAGCTAAGATACTAGAAGCCTCAATCCTTTTGATATATATATATATATATATGATCTCATGTTGACTTCCCCAGTAAATAAAGGTTGATAATCCTCTTTTATTTAAATTCGCCATTAGGTACCATGAAAATCTCTGGAGTTGACGCTCGAGTTTTGATAGACACTAGGTCAAATTATTCATATGTGAGCACTCAATTTGCTCAACACCTTGATAGACAACTCTCTCTATTGACCGAGGAGATATTGGTTATCACACCATTGGGCTAGCAGTTGGTCCGGAATTCCGTTTATCGGGGCTACGAGATATGGATTGGGGAGGTGATGTTAGAAGCAGATCTTGTATCTGTCGACATATCTGATTTTGATGCCATCTTAGGAATAGACTGGCTGAATTTCCACCGAGCCGCTATTGACTATTTCATTAAGGAAGTAAAGTCCCGAAGGTCGAGACAGCCATTACTAATATTTGTAGAAGAGAGACGGATACTACCCCGATGTGTTATTTCAGCACTAGAGGCTAGGCGGTTGGTATGTCGAGGATATACAGCCTACCTTGCCCATGTAATAGAAACCACAGTAGAAGGCCCAAGGCTTGATGAGATTCCAGTGGTGCAGGAGTTTGCTGATATATTCCTTGAAGAGCTACCTGGACTACCTCTAGTCTAGGAGTTTGATTTTAAAATAGATATAGCTCCCAAGACAGCACTAATTTCTATTCTGCCATACAGAATGGCACCAGCTGAGTTGAGAGAGCTAAAGGTCCAGTTGCAAGAATTATTGGACAAGGGGTTTATTCGACCAAACACTTCGCCTTGGGGTGCTCCGGTACTATTTGTAAAGAAGAAAGATGGCTCTTTCAGACTCTGCATAGATTACCATCAATTGAACAGAGTGACCGTAAAAAATCAGGGTGCCCGAGTTTTCTCAAAGATCGACCTTAGATCTGGATATCATCAGTTACGGATCATGGGCAAGGATGTGCCCAAGACTGCTTTCCGTACTAGATATGGCCACTTTGAATTTCTGGTCATGCCGTTTGTGTTGACAAATGTCCCCGCCGCGTTCATAGACTTGATGAACTGGGTATTCCATGATTTTCTCGACTAATTTGTCATAGTATTCATAGACGACATACTTGTCTACTCACGAAGTGATAAGGAGCACTCCCAACACCTGCGTGCTGTATTGTAAACACTCCGCGAGAAAAAGGTTATATGCCAAGTACTCTAAGTGTGAGTTTTGGCTCAGACAGATCAGGTTCTTGGGGCATGTTGTCACTGCGGAAGGTATTTTCATTGATCCACAGAAGGTTTAGGCTATCATAAAGTGGGAGCAGCCGCAGACAGTTACTGAGGTCAAGAGTTTCCTTGGATTGGCAGGATACTATCGAAGATTTATAGAAGGATTCTTCAGGATTGCATCTCCACTGACTAACTTGACTTGTAAGGATGTCAAGTTTGTTTGGAATAACCGTTGTGAGATGAGTTTTCGAGAGCTCAAATAATGGTTGACATCGACACCGATTTTAGCCCTTCCCACTAGCAGCCAGGATTATGTAGTGTTCAATGATGCCAATCGGTAGGGTTTGGGCTGTGTACTGATGCAGGATAATCATGTCATTGCATACGCCTCTAGACAGTTGAAAAAGCATGAGCTGAACTATCTGACCCATGATCTCGAGTTGACAGCCATAGTCTTTGCATTGAAGATATGACGACATTATCTTTATGGGGTGACATGCCGAGTGTACATGGATCATAAGAGCCTAAAGTACTTATTCATGCAGAATGAGCTCAATCTGAGACAAAGGAGATGGTTAGAGTTTCTCAAGGATTATGACCTTGTCATAGACTATCATCCTGGCAAGGCCAATATAGTTACGGATGCTCTGAGCTGCAAGTCATTATCTTCCTCATCTTTCGAGAGTCCCTACCTCTCTTGTCTCATGGGACTCTGCTCATTGGGAGTCAGTCTAACCAATGATAAGCATGGTACACTTCTAACTAGATTCGAGGTGAGGCCGACTTTCTTTGACCACATTCGGGAGCTCTAGGGTTCAAATGCGGAACTCCAGGATATTATTGAAAAAATCTAGAGGGGAGACGACAGGGATTTCAAAGTTTGGAAGGATGGACTCTTGGTATTCAGGGAGCGGGTCTGCGTTCCTACTAACAGCGATCTTCGAAGGGCTATACTTGAGGAGGCCCACTCTTCTGCCTATGCGATGCATCCAGGTAGTACCAAGATGTATCGAACTATCAAAAGAAGTTATTGGTGGGTCGGGATGAAACAGGAGGTCGCTGAGTATGTAGCCAAATGTTTGGTCTGCTAGCAGGTAAAGTTCGAGTATCAGCGGCCAACTGGTACACTACAGTCCCTTCTCATTCCTGAGTGGAAGTGGAAACACATTACGATAGATTTTGTTGTGAGACTTCTGCGGACCTCGACACGACGTGATACTATCTAGGTGATTGTTGACAGACTCAACAAGTCCGCATATTTTCTTCCCACTCGTAGTAGCTATCCACCGGAGGTTTTGGTCCTCCTATATATTAGTGAGATTGTCCGACTCCACGGGGTTCCTGTGTCGATTGTATCTAACAGAGATCCCCGATTTACTTCTCAGTTTTAGTCGAAGCTATAGGAGGCCATGGGTACCAAACTGCATTTTAGCACTGCTTTTCCCCCACAGAAGGATTGTCAGTCTGATAGGACCATCCAAACATTAGAGGACATGCTGAGAGTATGTGTCATGGATTTTAGGGGTAGTTGGGACCAACACCTCCCTTTGGTTGAGTTTGCCTACAATAACAGCTACCAGATCAGTATTGGGATGTCGCTATACGAGGCCTTGTACGGGTGGAAGTGCCGAACACCCTTGTGTTGGAGCGAAGTTGGTAAAAGACAACCCCGCAGTGTTGACTTAATAGAGGAGACCCAAGAGAAGGTTAATGTCGTCTATGCTCGGATGAAGGCCGCCCAGGATAGACAGAAGTGTTATGCTGATAAACCGTGGCAACCACTTGAGTTTATGGAGGGAGACATGGTCTTTCTACGAGTATCTCCCTGGAAAGGAGAGATACGGTTTAGACAACAGAGGAAGTTAAATCCCAGGTATATTGGTCAGTTCCGAGTCTTAAAAAGGATCGAAAATGTAGCTTACAGACTTGGGCTGCCAACAGAGCTTGCATGATATATTCCATGTCTTGATGCTGAGGAAGTACCTCCCGATCATTCCCATGTATTGGAGCCTCCACTGGTAGAGTTGAGCGATGATTTGAGTTTCCTCATTCATCCCGTAGCCGTCTTAGACAGACAAATCAAGAAACTACGGAGCAAGGAGATCCCCCTGGTCAGAGTACTTTGAAGGAATGACCAGGTCGAGGAGCAGACTTGTGAGCCCGAGAATCTTATAAGGAGATAGTACCTATAACACCGACACTGCGATGTCCGTACTATTGTGCTCTTATTCATTAAATATATAAAATATTTCCTCAGTTTTTATATATATATATATATATATTTCCTCAATTTATATAGAAAAAGATTTTTTAAATTTATTGACTTTCGATTTTGGGGTATCAAAATTGAATTTTTAGTATATTTTAAAAACCGTGTCCGTAATTCGTAGTAAACCCTATTTTAGTGGAAAGTGGGTAATTTACTTATTAAATTATTTATTTATTCATTTATTATCTAAAAACACAGAGAGAAGAGATGCTGCGTTTTGGAGTGAAACGCAGCACCTCCCTCAATTTCAATTAGGGTTAGAAAACCCTAATTGATTTCTCTCTCTTCCTCTCACACCCTCACTCTCCTACGACTCTCTTTCTCCCCGCAGCCGCTCTCTCTCTCGCCTTCCTCCGCCCCTCCGCCGCGATCAACCACCACCACCAACCACCCACGGTTACCACCGCCCATTCTTCTCTCTCTTCCCCCTTCATTCTCTCTCTATTTCGTTTCTCTCTCTTTCTCTCTATCTCTCGCGATTCTCTCCCTCTATCCGTCACTCATTCCACCACCATCAACCGCCCTCTGCCTCCTTCCTCCGTCGCACACCAGTTGTGCTCCAACCACCGCAGGCGGCGGTCCCTTCTTTCTCTCTCTCCTTCCCCACGTGCGACAGTCCCTCTGCTCCCTCTCCCGCACGCGCAACTGCAGCACTCCCTCTCCCTTACTCGCTCACTGAGAGCAAAGTGCCTTGCTACAACTCACTTCTGCAACCCTTGCAAAGCCCCCAAGTCGACAGCAGTGCAGACTTCGAAAACCCTAGGTCGCGAATTCTTCACTGCGTAGGTAAGGATGAATTAGTTCTAGGGTTTTGATATTTCTTTGTAATTAAGCTAAATGTCTAAACTTTGTTTCGATTTGGACGCATTATAGGTTTCAGACTGAGTCGAATGGCGAATGGAAGCTAGGTCTGAGCTGCGAAAAACCCTAAGTGAGGTAAAATACAAATTCTTTCGATACATTGGATGAATTTAGGATAAATTAGAGTAAGAATGCATTGTATATGTTAGGATGTATATTAGATTAGATTTGAATGCATTATCTGACATTATACATAATTGTTTAGGTTAAATAGAGGATTTTATACGAATTGGGTTGTTCTGGATGATAGAATCATGTTGAGTTAATTAAAATAGTTCTCTTGAAGTTTAATTTAATGTATGCATGAGAATAGTTGGAAATTTGGGATTTAAGTTTAAGGATTAATACAGTCTTTTTATTATAAATTGTCCTGCATATAAGAAATCAAAATACAACTTATATATTATGAAAATAGACTTCAATATCTTGAAAATGACATATGATTTGAAGAAATCATATGGAAATTGAAAAGTGTATGATTTTTCAAAATTTTTTTCATTTCGTAGGAAATTTATTTATTTTAAACGTATTTCCGACTTTGATTGGTTTTAGGATTGAATCAGACTTGATTTGGATTTGATTATTTATTTATAAATGAAATGCAATTGATGACATAATTGTGATTGTGTATTAGAAAAGATCAATTGAGGATCGAGTAAGATTTCATATGATTGAATTATGAGTATATGCAAGTGTATATGGGCTGAAAAGTGTGGTATTGTTGGTTGAGCATAATGGGATGTTATTGTATGCTAAAATCACCTTAAAGGCTAAGGAGAATGGTAGAAAGTGTGCAGAATTTTTGTGGTGCAATGGTGAATGTGCATGGATATAATTGAGGTCGATGTATGAGGAATATGTGTATGTGTATGTGTATGTATGATCAATGTATATGTATTATATTTGTATGTCGAAGGAGAAAATTTAATAAAGAATAAATATGTTTGTATGCAGACTGTTTTGTGTATGCAAAGGGTGGAATGGGAGGCATGTATGCTTGGTGATGATACTATGAGGAATGAATGCATGGAACATTGAAGTTATTGTTGGTGATGGAGAAAGAGGAAGATGAAATGAGCGTAGTTGAGAGAGTATTTAGCATGCACTAGTTTTGGCCTAGATATAAGGTTAGTTAAAATGCTAACTAACTTAGTAATTTTTCAATTCATGACATATGTGATGTGTTACAATTGTAGTGACCTGTTTGGAGACCGATCGAGGGGAGCACAGTTTCGACACTTGTTGTGCATTGTAGGGAGTGATTGACCCTCCCGTATACTGTGAGTGGGAACCTAATCTCTTGCATGAAATAGTAAAATCTGGTTTTACCGTGTTTTTAAACAAAACATGATTTGATATGCATTGATTCGACGTGTGATATTAAATCTCAAATCTGTTTTGTGATTATTGGAGTGTTTTAAACTTATGTTTTCCATGATGCATTCGTATACTAATTTGAAATGATTTAATGAATGTATTGGCACACGGATTTGAAATGTTTTGAGATCTGTGAGGGCACTGGGATGCCCACTTGTGATGATATGATATGACTTGATTGATTTCCGCAGCTACGAATGGCGTTTGTAGAGGCACGGGTTGCCCGGATACACTTTGGCCAGAGGTATCCACAAACATCATGATTGTGTTATGTATGGGCCCAGTTGAACCATGTATTGGGGAGGTCCGTCACGTATAGGTGGTCTAGCACCGGGAGTTGCTTGTACATGATTTTGATGTTTCGTATAGGCCCAGTTGAACCAAAAGGGGAGGTCCGTCAGATATGGGCGGTCTAGCACTGGGAGTTGCTTATACGTGCCAACGTCGGGGTAAAAAGCGAATTTGAATACTTTGCATAATAAAACCCCCGATGCGCCTGTCCTTGGTCGTAGTTGACTTTTGTCAGAATCCTTTTGGCTAACTCTATGATTTACTTGATTTTAAATGGATGCATATATGTATGATATCGTGTGAATGATTAAATGAGTTTATTTTATCGAACATACCATGATTTACTGTAAAATTTAAATTATTGGCTACGAATGATATTATTTGACACTGCAATGTTCACCTACACTATTTGTACTTGAGATTAATCCCCTTACTCACTGGGTATCTTCCTTAATACTCACCCCTCTTCTTTCCCTCCTTAGATAGGAATATTGTGCTAGGGCGACGAATTTGGTTCTAGAGGGCTTAATAGCTTGTTGGTAATTTTGATACTCACGACGGTGAGATTTAAGTTTTAGTTAAAAATACGAATTTCGTACTTTATGTCGACCCTGCGTGGTCTTGATATTGAGGTCCGTAGTCCGTAGTCGGCCGTGTACATATTATGAGATGACTGTATAATTTTTAGATTGTTGTTTGCGAAACTCTCATATTTCACTTGCATTGAGGCATTTGTAAATATTTAAAATGTTAACTTGGAAAATTTTTTATACATTTGTATAAACTTAGGTCAGCTCAGTGTAGCAGCTGCTCATTACTCTAGTTAGGCATAATAGTAGAGGTCTGTGGCTAGGACTGTTAGTGTTTATATTAGCATTGCGTTGTTCTGGATGTCCGCTGTGGATTGGTTGACAGGATTTGAATGTGGTGGATTGTTGTGAGGCCAGAATGACTATTTATTTATTTGACAAGGTGGATGTCTATTATACAGGTTTATTTGTACATGGGATACCTCCGCTTTATGGGGAGGTTCTGCCCGATTTTCTATAGAAATACGCCGGCATCCAGGGCAACAGGCGGCTGTTTACAATCCCGGTTCGGGGCGTGACAGTTCTATTGGTATCAGAGCCCTAGGTTGAGAGCTGTGTTTATAAAAGAGTTTTGAAAACATTCCCAAGTATGATTTAAAAGTCCTCAATGCGTATGAGAGTTTCATTACAGTCATGAGATCCCACTACATGGTCTTAGGCATATAAGTTATTCTTTTTAGGGGGTTAGATACGGTGCATATCTAACCTAACATTTTGGTTTTATCAGTTCTTAAACTTATAACTTTATTCATTTTAGAGGGTTAGTTACGAAGTAACTAACCCTAATCTTTGAATCATATCTAATTTAAGTTCTTCCTTTATAAGGCTATGATTACTAGACGAGGTACTAGATTTGTACCTGAGACATCTAGAATACTCGAGGATGTTTCCTCGTCAGGTGTACCCTTCTAGCACTCTCTTAGCCAGCTATTATAGCCACGGTTCCATCACCATCATTTGATGCATTTAGGCAGGTGTATGAGTGGTACACCTTCCATTGGATTCGAATGCCTTGATTCATGACTCAAATTCTTTTTAGGGGGTTAGTTACTCCGTAACTAACCCTAATCCTTGATTTCCACCTAATAAAAAGGTGCTCTTTTTGCAGAACTATGCCGCCTAGACGTAGTAGGCGCGGTGCACCACTAGAGAGTCCCTCAGTGTATAATGCACTTGTGGCACCCGAGACTTCACGAGTACCAGAGGATGCTTCCTCTACTCATGCACCTTCACCAGTGCCACCCCCAGTGTAATACCGAAAACTTGATGTCGAATATTTTGTAAACATTTCTATAACAAAATAGAAAAATTTAGAATTTTATTGATTTTCGATTTTGGGGTTTTAATTTTACATTTTTGGTATATTTGAAATGCTGTGTTACAAATTCACAGTATTTTATTTTTGGTAAATTTAAAACTTCCAATGGGATGAGAAAAACAAATATATATATATATATATATTATATAGTTAGTTATATATAGTTAGTTAAAAAAAAAAAAAAAAAAAAAAAAAAACGAGAAGAGAGAGAGAGGAGAAGGTGCTGCGTTTCGGAGTGAAACGCAGCATCTCCCCCAAATAGAAAGATTAGGGTTAACCCTAATCTCTCCTTCATCTCTCCACTCTCTCGTCTCTCTCTTCGACGCTCTCTTTCTCCCGCACGATTTCGCCGCTGCAACCACCATCGTGACCACCGCAGCCACCGCGAACCACCGCGGGTCACCATCTCTCGGCCTCAAGTCACTCTGTCTCTTTCTCTCTCGAAATCTCTCTCTATCCCACAGTCTCTCTTCGCGCTCTCTCCCTCGCGCAATCACTCACATCTTTGATCGATCCGCCACCACCTGCGACGCGAGCAACCGAACTCCATTTCCTCTCTCTCGCGCGTGAATGGAACTGCTTCTCTCTCGCGCGCGATGGCAGGATTCTTGTTCTCCCCGTCCACTGCTCGTTCGCACGACGCTCGCTGTGAGCACACTTGCTGCCAACGATCAACCTAGCAGCTTGGGACTCTTTGACAACCCTAGGTCAAGCCTGCAACCGCCCCTCTGCATAGGTAAGGATCGGTCCTAACCCTAGCCTTAGGGTTTTCAACATTCCTTAGTAAGAAGTCTGGTTATTGAATTAAATGTTGAATTTGGACGCCTTGCAGGTTTGAGAACGGACTGAGAAAGTACCTGAGCAAGGATTTCGATCCACGAGAAACCCTAGGTGAGGGATTTTGATCCTCTCAATAAATTGAGTACTTTTAGGGTTAAATTTAGAGGAAATAAGCCTGAAAAATGTTATATTTATGTGAGATTGAAAGAAAATGAGAAAAATTAGGAATTATTGGTAACTAAAGTTCATTAGAGCTATAACTGATTTTTGGGTGATGAAATCAACATTTCGAAATCGTGGATGTGAAATTAAGGGTGAATTAAGTTAGGAAAATGTGAAAACCCTTGTTATAGAGATATTAATTGACGATAATTGCAATGTTTGATTAGGTTAATCGTTTGGGGACTTAAAAAGGGGACTATTCGGATTGGATTGAGAATTTGAGAGTGAATACCCTCTCTCGAGGTGAGTGGACGGTTCATTGTGTTCGTAAATGAGAAACCTGTTTAAAAATTGCTTTGAAAATGATTTTGAAAGATTTTTACATGTTTTATATAAATTGTTTTGTGATTGTGGGCTGTATGAACTGGATTATGCAATACGAATGCATCCACTGTGTTTATGAATGTTTTTGTGCCATGTGATATTTGATATTGCTCTATGAGCTGCTTTAGCATGAAATTGTGGATTATTTGCTGAAATTCATGGCACATTGTTGAGAAATGGATTGATTGAGAAATGAAGGGTGCCGTAGATGACTATAGTCATATACCCACCACGGAGCGACCCGACGGGGTGACGTGGTTTGGGATTTAGATGTGCGGGGGAGTAGACGTCCCTCCCTCTGCAAAAGTCGTGCTATATCTGGTGCACCCCGGTGAGGCACGAGCCAATGCCAAGGAAGGGGGTTTGTTTTGAGATATTGGATAGTAAAACCCTTGGCGGATTTTCGTCCGGGTTTGGCCGCCCTGAGACGGAAGCATATTTCGATGGAACCCCAGGATTTTTATAAAAAAAAATGATTGATATGGATGCATATTTGTGAAATGTGATTTATTGAAATGATTTTATGGATATGAGATGATTTATGAGTTATGCTTTGACTGCCCCACATTCACACCTTATTTATTAGCACAAATGCACCATTGCACTCCACTCACTGAGTATACCCCTATACTCACCCCTCACTCCCCCCATTTTTCAGAGGAGACTTAGTTGGGAGCCTACTCGACGGAGCTTGCGAAGTATTTTTGCAAACTGTATAGGTATTTGGCAGACAGGGCTACTTTTGGGGATTGATAGCTTGCAAATCATGGAAAGTGAAGTCTGTACATTCCAGCCGTGCGGATTTTATTGATACTGGCTGAGTTGTCGGCAAGTATTGATAAAATCCGTCGATTTTTGATTTGTTTTTATTTCTTTTGATTTCTCTAGTTTTGGAAAACTGTTTATATTTGTACTGGGACATTTGGATTGTAAATCTTAATTTCAATGCTTTTTTTTTTCTTTGATTTTGTGAAGTTCTGTACAACTCATATCGTTAGGATTTTATCGAATCTTGGCCTGTTTTCCTCGGGTAAGTGTTGGTAAAATCCGACGGCTATGTTTTGGAACTTCTTGTTTGTTAAATGCTTTCAGAGTGGCCAAGATGGTCACATTGCATGCGTGCATGTACAGGTTCCCGCTCCCCGTTGTGTGTTGCTGTGTAATCGTGCATGTACAGGTTCCCACTCCCCGATGTGTGCTAATGTATGATTGCATGTACAGGATCCCACTCCCCGATGTGTGTCAATGTGTGTGTTTGTACATCCTTGATGAGCCGGATGGGCTCCTTGCATGTGTATTGATTTTGAAATTTCTTGTTTTTTTGAAGAATTTTATGAGTTTGATGATTTATTGTAAATGTGATAGCCTTGCAGAGTCCCGGTACATGGGGAGGTTTTACCCATGTACCGAGACGACGCGGCGGTTGTCGCGTGGTCGATCCGAGGATCGGGACGTGACAACTTTATTGGTATCAGAGCACAGGTTTACGATTTTAAAAGTTTGATGGTTTTGAAATATTTTGAAATGTTTTCAAGTGTATTTCTAATGTCCCAAAAGTTTTCTAAAAGCTTTAAAATGTTTTATTTCGTTTGAAAGAAATGTAAGATCTTTAAAAGATCTTCGGAGAATGTACAGAACTTTCCATAGTTTTCCTAGGAAGTTAGGAATGCTTATTTTTAGGGGGTTAAGCACTTGGATGAGTTCATATTTTACATTGCTAAGTTCAGAACCTCTTTGTAGAACTTTATTTTTGGATGATGAATAAGGAATCCCAAATGAAATATTTGGTGACTTAATTGTGACTCAAGACCTCCTGTGGCTTGTTTGGTCAAATATTGGGGACCTTAGTAGTGGTTTTGGCCCTCGGACTTATATCTTGATATTAGAAGTTTGGTGTATATGTATAATTGAGGAGCCTTCTGAAACTCATAGAGGTGTATATCATGTATTCAATGAAGAATTTTAGAGAAATCAACTATAAGTTCGCCCCTACATTGTCTTTAGATTTGCATGAGTTAGTGGACTAATCACTAAATAGGGACTTTAGTGTGGTAAGATTCTCTTTTGAAAAACTAAATGGGGTTTGAGGTACTAATAGTATGATTAGCATGGCTCTTTGATTTGGGATGGCGAGTTGTAAGACATTCTCTTGTGTAAGAATGAAGTAATTTGGGCTATGTGAGAAGACAGAACGTAGTGTCTTGCATTGATTATTTTCTTTGCTTTAAACAACCGGGAGTCTTAACTCCCTAATTTTAAGTATGACCTTCGCATTTGAAATGCTTCTCATCATTTCCCATCCATTCGAATTTTTATTACATCACTTCAATCTGATTTGCTTTCAAGTTTAAGAAACATATGGCTATCTCACAAGGAACTTAAAGAATGGTTAGAGTGGTAGAGCAATTTTGTGATAGATAAAGTTTTGCGATATTCGATGAACAAATGAGGATGTTGATCTTTAAATTGGATATTGTGGTGGAAAAGAACTTTCGTGTAGATTTCTTCCTAAGAAAATCTTTGTCAAATTTAACATGCTTGGTTCTCAATCGAATATGCTTTCTGTGCAAATGTCACATCCTAATTTTGATAGACTGTGAATGTTATTCCATACTTCTCAAGCATATGCTCCAACATTCTTCTGTAAGTAAGGGATTGTAATAGGAGGTTTTACCATTGAGTTACTAACGGTGGGAGGCAAAGGAATGGTTTCACTTTGATGCTTTGATTAGGAAGTGTGAATTTTATTCCTTTGGTTTTCTGATAATGCTAATAGGTTCAAAGAGTGATTATTATTGCTAGTTATTATGATCTTTGATTGTGACCAAATGTCAATTTTCGAAGTCAAAATAAAGGTTTTTGAGGTTTGCTTAATTGGTAATAATTTAGATTTTTGCCAATTGGTGGAAGATAAGGGAAGATGCATTGGCCTTGTTTCCAGACTTTTATTGTACTAGATTGATGAGTGGTCTTTTGGATAGAATTTATGACCAATTGAATAATCAGTCTTGGGTGAAGGCATTTAGGGAGCACACTCATGCCCTCTAGGTGAGTAGGAGTCATAACAATGGAGGTCTATTCTTGGAGTTTATTTTCGAGGGAGGTAGTTTGTTTACCCAATGGTGAGAAGAATAAAAGAATAGAGGATTGTATGTTTTGAGAGAGGTTCTTAAGGCTTTACTGCAGGACGAGAGTGTGAAATACAGTGGAAAAAAAATGTATGGGTAAAACAGATGTTCGACCGAGGGTTGTATGCAAAATTTTGAGGAATCTGATGATTGAATAGGTAAGAACCATGAGGAAGATCTACCGAGTCTTATGGGGTCTGATGACAATTTGTTTTTGGAGAAAATTTTGGAACATGAATGATGGAGGTGGTAGTTGATAAGGGTTTAAATGAGGAAATCAAGTTAACTGAATCTGTTTTGGGGCATATTTTGCAGAATGAGGACGCTGTATATTGTGGTGATAGCTGTAGGACTTAAAGAGATGTTACCAGTATGTTAAGCACCATGAAATTTTTGTGTACATTAAAGGTCAAGATAGAATAAGACATTTTCAATTATGGCTGAGCAGCCCAAACATAACCCACTTCAAATGACTTGAAATCAAGAAAATAATATGTATTGAAACATCTTGTGGAACTCTATAGAGTATTACCCAAAACTTATGGTTCTAGAGCCCCACTTATATTTCTGGTATACTTTTATTCATAGTTTGGCATTTAATTATATTGTTATTTTTATTGATGATCATTTAAGAAAGACAAGTACTTAAAAAGAGTTACTATAAGTATTGGGTGACACCAAAATCTTTAACCATACAATGAATAGTCTTAGTAAGCATTGAATGTTTCTTTCAAGTAATTGCCATTATATGCTTTCGATAAATATGGGGGAAAGCTTTTTGTTTCGATGGTTATTTAGAAAAAATAATATTCGTAATGGACATTGCTTTTATTGGATGAACAACATCTTAGAAAAGAATTTTAATCTTAAGTGATCTTGATAATAAGAAGTTTTGTTGTCTAGTGTGAACATTTGAGAATATGGAAAATCAGTGACAAGTTTCCTAATTGCTTGATGCAGTCACTTTGGAGAAACTAATATGATGAGCCTTTGTGGGATTTATATATTGTAGTGAGATTTCTCTGGTGTTTCAGTCTGCTATAGTTGTTTAGAGTTATTAAGATAAACTTTAATTTGGGATAGATTCATCCTTCAAATGGAAATATGAGGTAATATGGACCCTTCTAGCTTTTACAATATTGAAATGGTGAATCTTATAAGCATCTAGGCAAAAAATGCTTATGCATGGTTACTTGAGCACCGTTTAGGAGTAAGAAAGTCTGTAAATGAAATTTTGAGGTATATTGAATTGGTCGATTTCAATGATAGTATTTTCAGATAATTGTGTTGTGTATTAAAGATTTCAGTTTTGATCTTCTACAACGCTTTGTCGCAGATATAAGGTAGAGACCTATTCCAATTGTTGTTGAGGAATGCGTTAATCGAGAAAGTGTTACTCCTTTTATATCCAAGGTTTCAAGGTTTTAGAACAAACAAGGTGATTCAGAGACTATTGATTTTTATGCTTTAATTGTTGTAATGTGAAAAAGGAAATTAAAGGAATCTCAATCTCAATGAATACCACCTACCAAATACTCATATTGGAATAAGACAAGTTTTGCTATCAATACTTTGGGAGATACTATAGAGTATGATAATGTATTTGTAGTTTGAAATTGGTGGATTGGAGACTTTGTTATCAATATGGTGGTGAGTGTAGGTGATAAGCGTGCATACATATATACGATGCATTCAGATATCATGATTTGCGAGTAAGCAATTACATAGCTGTAAATGAGAATAAGAATAGGCTTAGGCGCTTACAGATATATTGCTTGGAGGGTTGAACAAATCAACATAAGATATCTAGGAAATTTCGAAAGGACAATCAAGTACTTGTACAATTGAGACGAAAGTGAATTCCTAAGAAACTTATCACAAACTAAATTTTAGGAAATTTGGGAGACTGAAGAAACTAAAGCAAAAACAATACCCTATTTGTTTGATGTATAAACTTTATCGTTATAAATTTCGAGGACGAAATTTGTTTTTAGGGGGTTAAGAGTTGTAATACCGAAAACTTGATGTCGAATATTTTGTAAACATTTCTATAACAAAATAGAAAAATTTAGAATTTTATTGATTTTCGATTTTGGGGTTTTAATTTTACATTTTTGGTATATTTGAAATGCTGTGTTACAAATTCACAGTATTTTATTTTTGGTAAATTTAAAACTTCCAATGGGATGAGAAAAACAAATATATATATATATATATATATATATATATATATTATATAGTTAGTTATATATAGTTAGTTAAAAAAAAAAAAAAAAAACGAGAAGAGAGAGAGAGGAGAAGGTGCTGCGTTTCGGAGTGAAACGCAGCATCTCCCCCAAATAGAAAGATTAGGGTTAACCCTAATCTCTCCTTCATCTCTCCACTCTCTCGTCTCTCTCTTCGACGCTCTCTTTCTCCCGCACGATTTCGCCGCTGCAACCACCATCGTGACCACCGCAGCCACCGCGAACCACCGCGGGTCACCATCTCTCGGCCTCAAGTCACTCTGTCTCTTTCTCTCTCGAAATCTCTCTCTATCCCACAGTCTCTCTTCGCGCTCTCTCCCTCGCGCAATCACTCACATCTTTGATCGATCCGCCACCACCTGCGACGCGAGCAACCGAACTCCATTTCCTCTCTCTCGCGCGCGAATGGAACTGTTCTGCTTCTCTCTCGCGCGCGATGGCAGGATTCTTGTTCTCCCCGTCCACTGCTCGTTCGCACGACGCTCGCTGTGAGCACACTTGCTGCCAACGATCAACCTAGCAGCTTGGGACTCTTTGACAACCCTAGGTCAAGCCTGCAACCGCCCCTCTGCATAGGTAAGGATCGGTCCTAACCCTAGCCTTAGGGTTTTCAACATTCCTTAGTAAGAAGTCTGGTTATTGAATTAAATGTTGAATTTGGACGCCTTGCAGGTTT
Source organism: Dillenia turbinata (assembly GCA_037126225.1). NCBI lineage: Eukaryota > Viridiplantae > Streptophyta > Magnoliopsida > Dilleniales > Dilleniaceae > Dillenia > Dillenia turbinata. Next base: position 887,591 of record JBAMMX010000031.1, on the reverse strand, counting down.
GAGAACGGCCCCGAGAAAGTACCTGAGCAAGGATTTCGATCCACGAGAAACCCTAGGTGAGGGATTTTGATCCTCTCAATAAATTGAGTACTTTTAGGGTTAAATTTAGAGGAAATAAGCCTGAAAAATGTTATATTTATGTGAGATTGAAAGAAAATGAGAAAAATTAGGAATTATTGGTAACTAAAGTTCATTAGAGCTATAACTGATTTTTGGGTGATGAAATCAACATTTCGAAATCGTGGATGTGAAATTAAGGGTGAATTAAGTTAGGAAAATGTGAAAACCCTTGTTATAGAGATATTAATTGACGATAATTGCAATGTTTGATTAGGTTAATCGTTTGGGGACTTAAAAAGGGGACTATTCGGATTGGATTGAGAATTTGAGAGTGAATACCCTCTCTCGAGGTGAGTGGACGGTTCATTGTGTTCGTAAATGAGAAACCTGTTTAAAAATTGCTTTGAAAATGATTTTGAAAGATTTTTACATGTTTTATATAAATTGTTTTGTGATTGTGGGCTTGCAATCGGATTATGCAATACGAATGCATCCACTGTGTTTATGAATGTTTTTGTGCCATGTGATATTTGATATTGCTCTATGAGCTGCTTTAGCATGAAATTGTGGATTATTTGCTGAAATTCATGGCACATTGTTGAGAAATGGATTGATTGAGAAATGAAGGGTGCCGTAGATGACTATAGTCATATACCCACCACGGAGCGACCCGACGGGGTGACGTGGTTTGGGGTTTAGATGTGCGGGGGAGTAGACGTCCCTCCCTCTGCAAAAGTCGTGCTATATCTGGTGCACCCCGGTGAGGCACGAGCCAACGCCAAGGAAGGGGGTTTGTTTTGAGAAATTGGATAGTAAAACCCTTGGCGGATTTTCGTCTGGGTTTGGCCGCCCTGAGACGGAAGCATATTTCGATGGAACCCCAGGATTTTTATAAAAAAAAAAATGATTGATATGGATGCATATTTGTGAAATGTGATTTATTGAAATGATTTTATGGATATGAGATGATTTATGAGTTATGCTTTGACTGCCCCACATTCACACCTTATTTATTAGCACAAATGCACCATTGCACTCCACTCACTGAGTATACCCCTATACTCACCCCTCACTCCCCCCATTTTTCAGAGGAGACTTAGTTGGGAGCCTACTCGACGGAGCTTGCGAAGTATTTTTGCAAACTGTATAGGTATTTGGCAGACAGGGCTACTTTTGGGGATTGATAGCTTGCAAATCATGGAAAGGGAAGTCTGTACATTCCAGCCGTGCGGATTTTATTGATACTGGCTGAGTTGTCGGCAAGTATTGATAAAATCCATCGATTTTTGATTTGTTTTTATTTCTTTTGATTTCTCTAGTTTTGGAAAACTGTTTATATTTGTACTGGGATATTTGGACTGTAAATCTTAATTTCAATGCTTTTTTTTTTCTTTGATTTTGTGAAGTTCTGTACAACTCATATCGTTAGGATTTTATCGATACTGGCCTGTTTTCCTCGGGTAAGTGTTGGTAAAATCCGACGGCTATGTTTTGGAACTTCTTGTTTGTTAAATGCTTTCAGAGTGGCCAAGATGGTCACATTGCATGCGTGCATGTACAGGTTCCCGCTCCCCGTTGTGTGTTGCTGTGTAATCGTGCATGTACAGGTTCCCACTCCCCGATGTGTGCTAATGTATGATTGCATGTACAGGATCCCACTCCCCGATGTGTGTCAATGTGTGTGTTTGTACATCCTTGATGAGCCGGATGGGCTCCTTGCATGTGTATTGATTTTGAAATTTCTTGTTTTTTTGAAGAATTTTATGAGTTTGATGATTTATTGTGAATGTGATAGCCTTGCGGAGTCCCGGTACATGGGGAGGTTTTACCCATGTACCGAGACGACGCGGCGGTTGTCGCGTGGTCGATCTGAGGATCGGGGCGTGACACCCAGCACCTCTACCGACTGTTACAGCTGAGATCCCACCACCACCACTCGACGCTTTGAGGTAGTGGCAGGAGTGGTTCAGTAGATATGGGGTGCAGACGCCACCACCTCTACCTCAGACTCCAGCGACTGCACCTGCGGTCGTACCTGCTCCTACGACACCGATTCCTCCTCCGGTGGTCGGTTCTTCCATTTCTAGTCCAACCGATAAGACATCGGTTTCTTTGAGGCACAGCCATGAGCTTACTCAGTTGGCGACAGAGTTATGACAGCTCGGATGCATAGATTTTTTAGGATCTAGTGATGCCGTAGCGACAAAGCACTGGATCAATAGGACTCGTAGGATCCTTACTGATTTGGGGTTGACAGAGGAGTTCAGATTCAGAGTTGTTGAGAGACTCGTCGACGATGATACCCTCACTTGGTGGGAGGCTATTTGTGACGAGGCTACTGACTCACTGCGGTAGGAGGACTTCTTGAGGGAGTTCGACCGTAGATATTTTATGGAGTCCTAGTAGGATCACGTCGAGGGTTGAGACCCAGACGAGCCAGAGCTCGAAGTGGGGTAGGACTTCCAGCTTTTAGGGAAGCCCCTCTCACCTTACATCAACACAGTTCGGACAGAGACCACGTCCCTAGAGCTTTAGAGTACAGGCCCCTAGTGCCTCTAGTTAGTCCATAGGCGGCTGATGTCATTTTGGAGCTTGCGGAGCTCCCCTTAGATGCTTCTAATATAGGAAGCAAGGACACATTTGGAGTACTTGTCCTGACCTAGGTTGCAGAGGTCAGGTACCATAGACACACACGGGTGAATCATGGATGGGTTAGCAGAGAGCACCTGCATATTCAGTACACACCGCTCCACGGACTGCAGCTGGGAGTAACACTGTATTAAACCCTTCACGATAGCAGTTGAGGGCACAGGCCCGCTTGTATGCGATAACGCATGAGGACGCTCAGGCGAACTCAGATATGATCATGGGTAATCCTCCAGTAGATTCCACTGTTTAGGAGTTTATAGGTACTCTTCTTTTTGAAATCATGTATATCATGATAGCTATGTACCACCTTGACTAGTTAAAACTCTAGAAGCTTAACTATTTCGATCCTCTTTTTGAAATCATGTACGTCATGATGTCATGTACGAACATAGTTAGTTAAAACCTTAGAGGCTTAACTATTTTAATATATAGATATATATATATCTTTTGCGCATCTCAAATTGACTCTTCCGATTTCTTACATCATGGGTACCATGAAAATATTTAGCATCGATGACCGTGTTTTTTTTATTAACACTGATTCAGATTGTTCTTACGTGAGAGTTTTTTACACTCAACAGTCGGATAGGTTGTTATCGCTACTAGATGTTGATGAGTAGTTAGTTAGAAATTCAGTATATAAAGAGTACTTATCTCTCTTGTTTGATGGGACTTCGTTCATTAGGAGTCAGTTTGACTAGTGATGACCGAGTAGCACTACTAGCTCGATTTGAAATGAGGCCGACCTTGTTCGACCATATTAGGGAGTTACAAGGAGCAAATGAAGAGATCCGAAGTATTCTTGATAGGATCCGCAAAGGTAATGACAGAGAGTTCCGAGTCTATGATGACAGACTGGTGGTATATCGAGAGCGGGTTATATTCCTGACGACATCGATCTTCTGAAGGTTATTCTTGAGGAAGTTTATTCCTCTGCTTATGCTATACATCCAAATAGTACGAAGAGGTATCGGATTATCTAAAATAGTTATTGGTGGCCCGATATGAAGAGAGATATCGTAGAGCTTGTTGCTCGATGCTTGGTTTGTCAGCAGATGAAGGCTGAGTATCAGCGAACCGCTGGCACTTTACAGCCCTTACCCATTCCTAAGTGTAAGTGGGATCACATTACTATGGATTTTGTGACAGGGCTATTACGGACTTCTTCATGGCATGATATCATTTGGATGATTGTAGATCGACTCATCAAATCTGCACATTTTCTTCCTATTCACAGCGACTATCCTTTGGATACCTTGGCACATCTTTACATTGATACGATAGTCAGGCTGCATGGCGTTCCTATGTCGAAGTATCAGATAGGGGCCCGAGGTTCACTTCCAGGTTTTGGCCCAAGTTGCAGGAGGCAATGGGCACGAGACTGAGTTTTAGCACAACCTACATCCACAGACGGGTAGTCAGTCAGAGATGACCATTCAGACCCTTAAGTTTGCCAAGGGAAATATGGTTTTCTTGAAGATATCTCTTTTAAAGGAAGTTATACGGTTCAGGTAGCAGGGCAAGCTGAGCCCCAGATATATTGAACCGTTCCGTATTCTTGTGAGGGTCGGGAGTATGGCGTACAGATTGGAGCTGCCAGATAAACTATCTCGTATTCACGACGTCTTCCAAGTCTCTGTACTCAGGAAGTACCTAGCTGATCCTTCTCATATACTTGAGCCTCCACCTGTTGAGTTGCGAGAGGACCTTAGTCTTCCAGTTCAGCCCGTGGCTATTCTAGTTCGGCAGGTCAGAAAGCTGCCAAGCAAGGAAGTTTCATTGATCAGGATTTTGTGGAGGAGTGACCAAGTCGAGGAGGAAACCTAGGAGCCCGAGGAAGCTATAAGGAGACAGTACCCCCACCTGTTTACGATATAGCTTTCTTTTAGTTTCGAGGACGAAACTTATTTTTAGGGGGTTAGAAAATGTAACACCGACACTGCAATTTCCGTACTATTGTGCTCCTATTCATTAAATATATAAAATATTTCCTCAGTTTATATATATATATTTCCTCAGTTTATATAGAAAAAGATTTTTTAATTTTATTGACTTTCGATTTTTGGGTATCGAAATTGAATTTTTGGTATATTTTAAAAACCGTGTCCATAATTCGTAGTAAACCCCATTTTAGTGGAAAGTGGGTAATTTACTTATTAAATTATTTATTTATTCATTTATTATCTTAAAAAAAAAAGAGAAGAGATGCTGCATTTTGGAGTGAAACGCAGCACCTCCCTCAATTTCAATTAGGGTTAGAAAACCCTAATTGATTTCTCTCTCTTCCTCTCACACCCTCTCTCTCCTGCGGCTCTCTTTCTCCCCGCAGCCGCTCTCTCTCTCGCCTTCCTCCGACCCTCCGCCGTGACCAACCGCCACCACCAACCACCCACGGTTACCACTGCCTAATCTTCTCTCTCTTCCCCCTTCGTTCTCTCTCAGCTCCGTTTCTCTCTCTTTCTCTCTATTTCTCGCTATTCTCTCCCTCTATTCGTCACTCATTCCACCACCATCAATCGCCCTCTGCCTCCTTCCTCCGCCGCACACCAGTCGTGCTCCAACCACCGCAGGCGGCGGTCCCTTCTTTCTCTCTCTCCTTCCCCGCGCTCGACAGTCCCTCTGCTCCCTCTCCCGCGCACGCTACTACAATGCTCCCTCTCCCTTACTTGCTCACTGCGAGCAGAGTTCCTTGCTACAACTCACTTCTGCAACCCTTGCAGAGCCCCCAAGTCGACAGCAGTGCAGACTTCGAAAACCCTAGGTCGCGAATTCTTCATTGCGTAGGTAAGGATGAATTAGTTCTAGGGTTTTGATATTTCTTTGTAATTAAGCTAAATGTCTAAACTTTGCTTCGATTTGGACACATTATAGGTTTCAGACTGAGTCGAATGGCGAATGGAAGTTAGGTCTGAGCTGCGAAAAACCCTAAGTGAGGTAAAATACAAATTCTTTCGATACATTGGATGAATTTAGGGTAAATTAGAGTAAGAATGCATTGTATATGTTAGGATGTATATTAGATTAGATCTGAATACATTATTTGACATTATACGTAATTATTTAGGTTAAATAAAGGATTTTATACGAATTGGGTTGTTCTGGATGATAGAATCATATTGAGTTAATTAGAATAATTCTCTTGAAGTTTAATTTAATGTATGCATGAGAATAGTTAGAAATTTGGGATTTAAGTTTAAGGATTGATGCAGTCTTTTTATTATAAATTGTCCTGCATATAAGAAATCAAAATACAACTTCTATATTATGAAGATAGACTTCAATACCTTGAAAATGACATATGGTTTGAAGAAATCGGATGGAAATTGAAAAGTGTATGATTTTTCAAAGATTTTTTCATTTCGTAGGAAATTTATTTATTTTAAACGTATTTCCGACTTTGATTGGTTTTAGGATTGAATCAGACTTGATTTGGATTTGATTATTTATTTATAAATGAAATGCAATTGATAACATAATTGTGATTGTGTATTATGAAAGATCAATTGAGGATCGAGTAAGATTTCATATGATTGAATTGTGAGTATATGCAAGTGTATATGGGCTGAAAAGTGTGGTATTGTTGGTTGAGCATAATGGGGTGTTATTGTGTGCTAAAATCACCTTAAAGGCCAAGGAGAATGGTAGAAAGTGTGCAGAATTTTTGTGGTGCAATGGTGAATGTGCATGGATATAATTGAGGTCGGGGTGTGAGGAATATGTGTATGTGTATGTATGACCAATGTATGTATATTATATTTGTATGTCGAAGGAGAAAATTTAATAAATAATAAATATGTTTGTATGCAGACTGTTTTGTGTATGCAAAGGGCGGAATAGGAGGCATGTATGCTTGGTGATGATACTATAAAGAATGAATGTATGAAACATTGAAGTTGTTGTTGGTGATGGAGAAAGATGAAGATGAAATGCGCGTAGTTGAGAGAGTATTTAGCAGACCCTAGTTTTGGCCTAGATATAGGGTTAGTTAAAATGCTAACTAACTTAGTAATTTTTCAATTCATGACATATGTGATGTGTTACAATTGTAGTGACCTGTTTGGAGACTGATCGAGGGGAGCATAGTTTCGACACTTGTTGTGCATTGTAGGGAGTGATTGACCCTCCCGTATACTGTGAATGGGACCATAATCTCTTGCATGAAATAGTAAAATCTGGTTTTACCGTGTTTTTAAACAAAACATGCTTTGATATGCATTGATTCGACGTGTGATATTAAATCTCAAATCTGTTTTGTGATTATTGGAGTGTTTTAAACTTATGTTTTCCATGACTATGCATCCATGTTTGAAATGAAACAAAATTGTGTCATTACTTGAAAATTGGATAAGTTTCCTTGAAACAAATCTGTGAGGGCACTGGGATGCCCACTTGTGATGATATGATATGACTTGATTGATTTCCGTAGCTACGAAGGGCGTTTGTAAAGGCACAGGTTGCCCGGATACGCTTTGACCAGAGATATCCGCAAACGTCATGATTGTGTTATGTATGGGCCCGGTTGAACCATGTATTGGGGAGGTTCGTCACGTATAGGCGGTCTAGCACCGGGAGTTGCTTGTACATGATTTTGATATTTCGTATGGGTCTAGTTGAACCGAAAGCGGAGGTCCGTCAAATATAGGCGGTCTAGCACTGGGAGTTGCTTGTACGTGCCAACGTCGGGGTAGAGAGTGACTTTGAATACTTTGCATAATAAATCCCCCGATGCGCCTGTTCTTGGTCGTGGTTGACCTTTGCCAGGATCCTTTTGGCTAACTCTATAATCTACTTGATTTTAAATGGATGCATATATGTATGATATCGTGTGAATGATTAAATGAGTTTATTTTATCGAACATATCGTAATTTACTGCAAATTTTGAATTATTGGCTACGAATGATATTATTTGACACTCCAATGTTCACCTACATTATTTGTACTTGAGATTAATTCCCTTACTCACTGGGTATCTTCCTTGATACTCACCCCTCTTCTTTCCCTCCTTTGACAGGAATATTGTACTAGGGTGACGCATTTGGTTCTAGAGGGCTTGATAACTTGTTGGTGATTTTGGTATTCACGACGGTGAGATTTAAGTTTTAATTAAAAATACAAATTTCGTACTTTATGTCGACGCAACGTGGTCATGATATTGAGATCCGTAGTTGGCCGTATACATATTATGGGATGACTGTATAATTTTTAGATTGTTGTTTGCGAAACTCTCATATTTCACTTGCATTGAGATATTTGTAAATATTTAAAATGTTAACTTGGGAAATTTGTTATACATTTGTATAAACTTAGATCCGCTTGGTGTGGCGGCTGCTCATTGCTCTAGTTGGGCATGACAATAGAGGTCTATGGCTAGAACTGTTAGTGTTTATATTAGCCTAGCGTGTTTCTGGATGTCTGTTGTAGATTGGTTGACAGGATTTGAATGTGGTGGATTGTTGTGAGGCCGGGATGACTATTTATTTATTTGACAGGGTGGATATCTATTATACAGGTTTATTTGTATATGGGAGATCTCCGATTTATAGGGAGGTTCTGCTCGATTTTTTATAGAAATACAGGCGGCATCCAGGGCAATAGGCGGCTATTCACAATCCCGATTTGGGGCATGACAGTACCCCCAACTATTTGATGTATAGTTTCGAGAACGAAACTTTTTATTAGGGGGTTAGGAATTGTAACACCGTTTTTCGATGACGATGTATCATGTACCACTCTTCATGGTTATATATATATATATATATATATATATATATATATATATATATATATATATTAACATCCTTTTGAGGCATCTAAAATGAAATTTTAATTATCTATTTATTTATTTTTAGATTTTGCCTCAAAATCGCTAAAATCGAAAATTTTATCGGTAATCCGAAAACCTTCTCGGCAAGCGCCGACAAAGTCTAAAGAAATCAAAAATGGTTAAGAAAAGGTCTACACATTTGAATAAAGATATTTAAATGATATTTCACATATTTAATAAATTTCGAACAAAATTTCATAGGGACCAAAAATACAATTTGTTAAAAGTTAGGGGTCTAAATGTAATTAAGGAAAATTGAGGGACTAAATTATAAACCACTCAAGGATGGACAATTGGAGCCAAATGATTGGTCAAGAGGGCATCAAGGTTGGTTAGTGGCTACATAGGATTGTTCCATATTCAAGAAATCTCATTAGATAGAAATTTATGCATGAAAGGTCATTTGATGGAAATTTATGCATTAAATCTAATATGAATAGTTTGTTCTACCTTGTGACACCTCTTCCCTTGACATGGACGTCCAACAAGACACCTAATGGAGTGTATGGAGTTTGTTTAAATCAACAATTACATGGTTTAAGTGTTAGAACAAGTGAAAAGTTGAGATAATATATGGAATAATCCAATGGTCAAGGATATGTTGCCAGGTTTATAAAAGAACTTTTTTAAGAAGAATTTTAGCTCATTTTCTTCATTCTCTTCCCTTTGAATAAAATATATAGGATTCATAGCCAATTTAAGTACAACCATGAAGCCATATAGGTAAGAACATTTTTGGAAATTTTAGAATTTCAAGTTAAAAGTATAGAAGTATTGTATATGAATTCATATTTATTTTGATTTGATTTTGCTAAGGTGATAAAAAAAAATTCAAGGATTCAAAGAGAGTGTTGGTATTTATTGTTAACAAGAGATTTTACAAAAGAGGTAACATGTCTTAACTTGTACAAAGATTTGATTACTTGATGAGTAGTTATAATGGTATCCATACTAGCATGCTAGATATTGATTTCTAGATTTAATCTTATATAATATTCTTATGATATCTCATTTTGTAGAAATCAAAAATCTAAGAAAATTATTTTTCTATAAACTAGACTTCCTAAGTTTTAAAATGGTATATCATGTGAAACATTTCATGAATGAATCAGTTTTTGGTGATTTTTGAGAATTTAGCATATTCCATTAACTTTGTTTCATATTTTGTGTACGACTAGTAAGTAGTGTAAATTTTTGAGATATCGTATGTATGAAATTTAGAGAACTTTAAACATAAAAATTTTATATCTCTGTCTTAGCTTTAATTTGAGATAAAGATCATTTGAATCGAAGTTATATGCAGAAAGTTATGATATTTTTACTAAAACTATGCAAAATCAGTTTTAAAACTGAAACTGAGATAACAACGGAATTTTATGAAATTATACATTTACAATCTAGGGATAGTATAAACTAGAAAGTTTTATATCTATATCTTATATTCAATTTGAGATAAGAATCACTTAAATTGGAGAAGTATACTGGAAGATATGGAAATTCTCCAAAAACTATGTAGAGTTGGTTTTAAGAATTTAGACTGAAAAAGTTATAAAATTTCTAAATTCGTGTGTTATGAATTTGTAGTCTAAACATAAAATTGGAGATATATGTCTTAGCTTTAATAAAAAATTTGAATCATTTGAATCCGATCAAGATTTTAAAAAATATCATGATTTTACTAAACCTGTGCGTGATAAGTTTTGTAGAAATTTTTATCTAAGTATGGAATTTGAGATTTAACCTTATGAAAGAAAATATTTCTATATGTATCTTGTAATCTGATAATGTGCAATTTATTGAATTTATTGTTGTTATTATGATTTGAATTTGGATTGCTTAGTGCTCTAATGGTTGATTTTATTGACTTTTATTTTTAGGAGATTGAATTTGAAGAATTTGAGCAAATTGGGCTTAATGAGGCAATTTTGGAGCTAATTGGATCAAGACATCTTATTGGGCTTTAAAAAAGAGGAGTTTGAATTTTAATTTCAGCATTTTTAGTAGAGTTTTTATTTTTAGTAAAAGTTGTTTTTATTGGGAGAAAAGTTTTGTAATCTACCTAATTTTAGAGACTCCCATTTGATTTAGAAGTAGAAAAATAGGCGACTTAATTTTGTTACACCACTATTTACCATTTATTTAAGAAGGCAGGGCCGACTGATATTTTTTTCTTTCTAAGAGATATTGGTGGTGGATTATATATTCACAATATTCTTCAAAGGGATGCCACTGTTCATTCATAGAAGAGAGGACGGCTGCAGCATTTTGTTTTCTCCATTATTAGGTTTTCTTCCTTTTCTTTTAGAAACACTATTTTTCTTTATTTTTCTTGTTAAATATTCAAGGGATGATGTTTTCCACTATGAGTGGCTAGTTCGTTTATTCTGATTCAAGGGGAATTTTATTATATTGTTTTTTATTGTGAGGTTATGTACTTAAATTAAATTCTTATCTTTTATTCAAGTATTTGTTGATTCCTGATTTATTTTTAGGGAACCATAATATTAGTTAATCTGATAATTTAATTCAATATTAATTTTTCAATTGCTATCCAGAAATTCAATTATCTGTAATTGTCATGAATGAATGGTATAAGTATTTATTTTTGGGTTTCTTATCGGTATTCATATTTAACATAGGAAATCGATAGAACAAAATCAATTAATTGCGGCTATCTCAATTATTTATATTTTGGTTTAACTATTTTCACAAAACTTAATGCTATCATTATATTGATATGGAACGCTATCGTATCCAGTCGATTAATGATAAGTTTCGATTGGATACTGGGTTTGGTCGATTAAATTAGGAAAACGTAAAATTTATTACGGCTATCCTAATAGATCTAAGGTTAAATACTTTAATTGTAAGAATAATATTTTTAACTAATGATCAATGAAGCAATCGAATATATGAACCCTTGGATCAGTACTTAATAGATTGAATTTCCTTTCTAAATTTTAGTATTTTGCATTATTGATTTGTTTCTTAATTTTAGGTTATTAATTTTTTTATTTAGCAATTTATTCGAAACCCCCCAAATCTATTTTTAACATTAACTAAGATATTAAGTTAATTAGTTCTCGTGAGATTTGACTTGGTACCATTATTGCTATAATCTGTTGCATTGGGGGAATCAGTATTAATTTAAGTGTTTCGACAACCCGACCAAATTTTGGTGCCATTGCCAAAGAACTATTCTGATTTCTTAGTTGTGTTTTCTTTATTATTTATGTTGTGACCTCTTTTATTTTATGACCCGTTCTTCTCAAGATGATGAATTGGAATATATTCCCAAAATTGAGAAAATTGCTCGCTGATTGAGAAAGGAGGCCAGACAGAGGAAAGGTAAGTTATGTCGAAGGGCAATTTTTGACATTGATCTGACAATTTATGACAGGTTTATTATTAAAGAAGAAGAGAAAAAGATGGCCGATCATAAAAGAACTTTGAAGGAATTGGTTGCACCTAATCTGAATCAATAACACTTGTACATCGAATACCCAACTCTTGAGGTAGCATTTGAACTCAAATCTGGTTTGATTCATTTACTTCCTTTTTTTGTGGTCTTCTAGGTAAAAATCCATATAAACATTTGAAAGAATTTCATGTTGTCTGTTCGAGTATGAAGCCTCAAGGTGTGACCGAGGAATAAATTAAGTTGAGGGCCTTTCCCTTTTCTCTAAAAGATAAGGCAAAGGACTGGTTGTATCACTTACCTCCGGGTTCGTTAAATACATGAAATGGGATGGACCTTCAATTGAAGATAAAACACGTTGTCGATCTCGAAGTCCATACCTATGTTCTGCAACCCATTTCTTTCCCATTGATCGAATCAATAGTTTTTTATTTGCAATTGATTGGAGTCATTATATGCAATTATCATATCCTACATTCAGAGAACTCACATATGAGTTCTACACCACCTTCCGTTTTGACACTGCTGCACATTGGACCATAGACACCCCAGAAATCATTGAGTTCAGATTAATAAACCGTGAGTTTCAGTTCTCTTTGATAGAATTTAATGAGACCTTAGGGTTTGTAGATGGATCCTCTATTTGTTCTTCTGTTTATGATTACACACCTTACTTCAATTCATATTATTCCAGTATTTGGTCAGAAATGTCTAATGACCCTTAGCATTTTGATCCTAGTCTCTCCAAGAGTCAATATCTCAAGGATCCTACATTGCAAATCATACAACGGTTTTTGGCTTTTAGTTTTTCTGGGAGAAAGGCTAGTTCAGCCGTTTGTTCGAAGCCAGAACTGTTATTCTTGTAGTCTATGATTCAAAACCAGAAAATTAATTTTGGTTATTAGTTGGCTACTCAATTTAGGAATGTTCTCTCGTCTACTGCTAGACCATTGATTCTAGGATCCCTAATCACTCACTTATCTATTAAATTGAGGGTTTTAGATTTGGAATATCACAACATGAACATTGTTTGCCCTGCTGAACCACTGGATTCTGAATGCTTGTTGCGAATAGGTGTTGTTTGTAAGAATGATGGTGTTTATCATTTTACCTCACCAGGTGAATTCCGGTCAAGAGTTTCTTCTAGTTTTGTAGGTACTTCTGATGCTTTTTGGTCATCTCCTTCCACCTCTTTGACTCAGCTTGTGCATGACATGCAGCAACAAATCTCGCGGGTGGAGAGGAACATTTAAGCACTCACGAATTTTGTGGAATTTCAACTCCCGTTTCCTGCCTCACCTTAGGGGAGTCTTCTTTCTCTCTTCTTTTCCTTGTTTTCCTTTTCCAGTTATCTTCTCATTTTTTTTTTTTTGGTTTTATCTCTCTTATTGCATAAAGTATTCATTTTCTGCTTATGGTTTCTGGATTATGAAAGTGTTAGTTGTGACTTCCTTTTGCATTGTGCCTAAACTTCTTATTTTTGCTTCATTGAGGACAATGTCGCATTTAGGTATGGGGGAGGATTTTATACATCCATGTCTTTTCTTCTATTTTCTTTGGAACTTCATACTCTGTTGATTTTCATCTGAAAATAATTTTTTGATTAGTATACGTTGTTGATTTGAGTTGAAACGTATGAATGAAACAAGTGTGATTAGTTATTTTGAATAAAATATTTTTAGCGTCTCATTAACTTTGATTATTGAATTAGATGAAGATGTACAAGATTTAATATAACATTACATACTTTTGTGAGTTTTTTTAGCCTTAAGAGTATACCATCATTTTTGCTCTAATTTTCCTTCATGAGTGTTTATCAATCATAGTGTGTTTATTCTAGAACTTGCTTTGCTATACATTTTGAGACCACATCCATGAGTTCATGCATTAATATGATGGGAGCAATTAGGTTTACACATTTTAGCTACCTTAAAAAGACCTTCTTGTGTATATTCATCCCCTAGTGAACTAAATTGATCCTTTATCCATTTTTTTTGTTTATAACCACATAAATTGACACACAGTCTTCTTTTTGTGCTTAACCTTCTTTTTGGTCCTCATATCAAAGAAGTATGTGTTTAGAGTTTGAATAGATGGTTATTTGTAAATGGAATGTGATAGTTTTATGTTAGGGATTATTTTTAGAGATTTATTCATACGATTTGGGAAGATTTGTGTATGCACTATATCTTCATTCATCCCCGAGTTTGTTATCTTCAAAAAAATATATAAACAAAAAACAAAAAAAGAAAAATTCCCAAAAAATTGAAATTGGAGAATTTGGAAAAAAAATTCTATTGTTTTGACTGAGGAATGAAAAGGTCTTGATTGGATCATTTTTCTTTGGGGTGATTGTACTTCATGATATGGGATATATTTGACAGTGGGAAATAGTCTTGTATTCCATTTTAGCACGCTTCTTTTGATATATTTCATGACACATCACATTTACCTTCTATTCTACCTTTACCCAAACTAAATTACAACCCTTATAAAGACTCCCAGATTTTTGTTTTAAATTCATATAATTAGTGGTGGAGATTTGATAAATAAGCAAAAGTATAGTAATATCATGCTATATTTTAATCTTGAGAATTATTGATAAATTCCCTTAAACACTTTGAGTGCATAAAGCGATCTCTTTGTAAGGGTATTGAATCTTGGTACATTGAATTTTGATGAGATTAATGAGTTTGATAAGATGTCCATATTTTCTTTTTGAAGTTATGAATCTATGATCACTAGTTCCCTAAATTGTTGTTTTGGTTTGAATATTTCAATATGTACTACTTGGGGTTATTGGATAATGAAATGAAGGAGGGGAATGAGTGAAGATGAACATGGTTGTGTGGCATTGATATAGTAAATGTTTGAGGACAAGCATTGGTTTGGTGTGGGAGAATTTGATAATGTGCAATTTGTTGAATTTACTGTTGTTATTATGGTTTGAATTTGGATTGTTTAGTGTTCTAATGGTTGATTTTATTAACTTTTATTTTTGAGAGATTGAATTTGAAGACTTGGAGCAAATTGGGCTTAATGAGGTAATTTTGGAGCTAATTGGGTCAAGACATCTTATTAGGCTTTAAAAAAAGAGGAGTTTGAATTTTAATTTCAGCATTTTTAGTAGAGTTTTTATTTTTAGTAAAAGTTGTTTTTATTGGGAGAAAAGTTTTGCAATCTACCTAATTTTAGAGACTTCTATTTGATTTAGAAGTAGAAAAAAAGGCGACTTAATTTTGTTACACCACTATTTACCATTTATTCAAGAAGAAGGCCGGCTAATATTTTTTTCTTTCCAAAAGACATTGGTGGTGGCTTATATATTCACAATATTCTTCAAAGGGACGCCACTGTTCATTCATAGAAGAGAGGACGGCTGTAGCATTTTGTTTTCTCCATTATTAGGTTTTCTTCCTTTTTCTTTTAGAAACACTATTTTTCTTTATTTTTCTCATTGAATATTCAAGGGATGATGTTTTTCACCATGAGTAGCTAGTTCGTTTATTCTAATTCAAGAGGAATTTTATTCGATTGATTTTTATTGTGAGGTTATGTGCTTAAATTAAATTCTTGTCTTTTATTTAAGTATTTGTCGATTCCTGATTTTTTTTTAGGGAACCCTAATATTGATTAATCTGATAATTTAATTTAATATTAACTTTTTCATTGCTATCCAGGAATTTAGTGATCCGTAATTGTTATGAATGAATGATACAAGTAGCAACTAGGTTATTTTTTCTATGAGTCTTTTAACAGTATTCATATTTAACATAGGAAATCGATGGAACAAAATCAATTAATTGCGGCTATCTCAATTATTTGTATTTTGGTTTAACTGTTTTCACAGAACTTAATGATATCATTATATTAATATGAAACGCTATCGTAACCAGTCGATTAATGATAAGTTTCGATTGAATGCTGGATTTGGTCGATTAAATTAGGAAAATGCAAGATTTATTACGGCTATCCTAATAGATCTAAGGTTAAATGTTTGAATTATAAGAATAATATTTTTAACCAATAATCAATGAAGCAATCGAATATATGAATCTTTGGATCAGTACTTAATAGATTGAATTTTCTTTCTAAATTTTAGTATTTTGCATTATTGATTTGTTTCTTAATTTTAGATTATTAATTTTTTTATTTAGCAATTTATTTGAAACCCCCCAACTTTATTTTTAACATAAACTAAGAGATTAAGTTAATTAGTTCCCGAGACATTCGACCTGGTATCATTATTGCTACAGTCTGTTACATTTGGGGAATCAGTATTAATTTGAGAGTTTCAACAACCCGACCATAATCCAACGATATAATATCGTCAAAGTAATTGAATTGATGAATGATACATATTGTTTTAACTTAGTTGTAGCATTACGTTTTCGTACGAGGGGTGACTCGTTCGAGAAACGAGGATAGTTAGGGGGAGTGGCATACCCTCCCCAGTCGACATGAGTGGATCTTATTATTGTTATGTAATTAATAAGCAAGACCATCTTTTATCGTTTTCAAAACATGATTTGTAAAATGATTTGTAAAATGGGTTTGTTGAATGACTGGTAACATACTTTGTGATAAATAGAATATCCCAAAATTTTAAAATACGCATCTATGAATTTTGATGAAAAATATATGTGTCATGTTTTAAATCATGAACTATACTTTGATGATATATGTTATAATATACTATATCGGATTTTCATGATTTTCCTCGATATGTATGGCACGGTTGGTTTATTGATGATTTTGGTGCGAGACTAGATACTCAGACATTAGTACCCGAATCCTCTTAATCGTAGATCGGGGATGGTACTTATAGCCAAGATACTATGATATAATAGGCGTCATCCCACGTAGAGTCTTCTCGTATGCTATAACAGACCCGTCTCATTATATAGATTATCGCACGTTTGCGATGTTACGAGACGCAGACACTCCACATGATTGGGTGGCATGTATATGATACCATGTTTCGGACTAACCAAGTTAAACCCAAAGGGGAGGACTGAGTAACATTTCAGTCTAACACTTGGAGAGGCCCGATACCAACGCTAAGGTTTTGGGGTTGTTTTTCGCTTACATACAAAAACCCCTTGGTGGCTCATTATTTGTCGAGGTAGACCTTTACCGAGAATATGATTTGACATGACCTTACGATTTATGATATGATATTTTGGATGCATATGTTTTGATCGGATGGAAAACTGTGTTGAAATTGCTATGATTTTGATAATATGTAGTGTATGGATATACATATACATATATGACTTTGACACTCTATCCTCACCTCACTTATTATTTACATATCACAGATTTCTCACTCACTGAGTATTCGATTTTATTCACCCCTCAATAATTTTTAAATCTCTACAGAGTTAGTCATTGGAGAGATACGTTGACTTATTTCGACATACATAGTATTGGAGACAGTTTACGGTAATTATCTTTTGCTATATTTTGAGATTATTAGTTGATCATATGGGTTGACTGTATATAGTAATAGAACTCTCGGTTGAAATTCATATTTGTACTGACTAAATACTTTATATATATGAAGATTTATATTTATTACTTTGAGTTGAAAAATGACATGGAAAAATGATTTTGAAAATATATGTGACTGTTTTTTGATTAGTCTTGCGTTGCCTTAGGATACGTGATCATCATCATGGCTTCTGGATCGTGGATTAGGACGTGACAAAATTCTTTATAGTGATCATCGATTATTTCACCAAATTGGTAGAGACTGAACCCCTGGTTGCGCGATCGTTCGTGTGGACTCACATAGTCACCCCGTTCGGCATACCTCATATTCTTGTTACCGACAATGGGAAGCAGTTTGACAACTCTGACTTCCGAGAGTCCTACACTAAACTGGAAATTGACCATCGGTTTTTATCGGTTGCCTATCTGTAAACTAGTAGATTTGCAGAAATCACCAATAGGATTATCCTCCAAGGGTTAAAAACCATGCTAGATGAAGCCAAATGATGATGGGTAAACGAGCTCTACAGTATCCTCTGGTCCTTCCGAACCACACCCAGAAGAG
Organism: Dillenia turbinata; assembly: GCA_037126225.1. Taxonomy (NCBI): domain Eukaryota; kingdom Viridiplantae; phylum Streptophyta; class Magnoliopsida; order Dilleniales; family Dilleniaceae; genus Dillenia; species Dillenia turbinata. The sequence goes on along the minus strand of JBAMMX010000031.1, from coordinate 869,581 downwards.
CAACTGGAGAAACTCCATTCAGCTTAACATACGAAAGCAAGGCTGTCATACCAGTGGAAATTGGAATCCATTCACTCCGAGTAGAACACTACGACTCTGAAAGGAATGAGTCGGCCTTGCGAGAGCACTTAGATTTGCTCCCTGAACTACGAGAATCCGCATCCGTTCGAATGGCCGCCTACCAACAACAAATGACGCGGTAACTCGAACATTCAAGCCAGGTAACTTGGTACTAAGGAGGGTGGAAGCCACCGGTCAACCCTTACCCGGAGGCAAACTAGCTCCCAATTGGGAAAGTCCCTATCAGATACATTCTGCAGTTCGACCAGAGGCTTATCTCTCAACAATCTGGATGGGTCGGCCATTCCCAGAACTTGGAATGCAGCGAACTTACGAACCTGCTATTGGTGAACCATGTCATCTGTAGAGGAACCTCCTTCCGAGTAAGCCCCTCTTAGTTTTCCTTTCGATAGTCCATCATTCAAATTTCTAACGTTTTCGCCTCGTACATTCAAAATGATCTATCTTTCCGAAGGGTCTCAGTCGCCCCGTACGTTCAAAGGAATCTATCTCCCCGAAGGGTCTCAGTCGTCCCGTACATTTGAAGGGATCTATCTCCCCGAAGGGCCTCAGTCGTCCCATACATTCGAAGGAATTTATCTACCTGAAAGGCCTCAATCGTCCCATACATTCGAAAGGATCTATCTCCTTGAAGGGTCTCAGTCGCCCCGTACAATCGATGGGATATATCTCCCCGAAAGAGTCTTAATCACTCTTTTTTACTGATGGGATCTATCTCTCCGAATGAGTATTAGCCGCCATTTCCTACTGATGGGATTTATCTCCTCGAATGGGTCTTAGTCGTCCTTTCCTACTGATGGGATTTATCTCCCCGAATGGGTCTTAGCCGCCCTTTCCTACTAATGAGATCTATCTCCATGAACGGGTCTTACCTGTCCTGCTCTATCGAAGAAGTTTTACCATCCAAACGAATTCTAGTCATATTTACCTGGAAGGAGCCTAACCTATCGAATGAGGGAGTTTGAACAACACCCAAGTATCACTCGTACAGATGATTCCATCAAACACAATAATGGTCAATTAAGCAAAATACATTTCTTTTATTACTACACTTAAATAATGGATTACATAGACAGTTACATCTCACTAGTCTCTCAGTCATGCCGAAGAAACGACATTATCATCTCTGTCGTTTAACAAAGTTGGAGAATACAAAAACAGTAACAGAAGAACAATGAAAAGTAAACACGAACACCCAACATCGGAGACTGCAGAAGCCACAAGAGGAGCTTGTGACAATCTACAACCCTAACAACACACCCCGCAAAAAGGGGGGACAAGCCAATCGGGAAGGAACCCAGGGAATATGTCAAAATATCATCACACTTTCTGCCATCACTCGGTCTCCGCGTACAACTAAGCCCTGCACCACCTGACTTGAAAAGAGACTTGTTTCTTAAATTTGAGCCAAGGCCTCTGACGAAGACGCTGGAGGAGCTCATCGCGACATTCGAACTACGAACGCCATGACGAGACCTCATACCAGCAGTCTCCATTCTTGACGAGATCTCATACCAACAAAAGTGATTCAAGCTACGAAGTTCGCCAAGGCTGGAACATCTTCCTGAAAACTCCTCACAAGTAACGACCCTCAAGAAACAATAACCCTCAAACATGGAAAAGTTTATTAAAACAAAAGGAGGTCCCGCGACCCCTACTTATAGACGAAAGAAGATCTTGTGGTAGCTAAAACGCCGTTCCGATAAGTGTGTGAATTAAAGAGACACGTGCCACTTCGTCTTCCCCGACTGTATTAATTGAGCCCAATAGAGGATGAAACGTCCCATATGTAGTAGTTGAGTTAAAGAAAAGATCCAAATCCCGCCTATTCCGATTCCATGTCAATTATAGGCAATTTGTGTGACCTCAGGTGACACGTGTCACCATCACACTCGCATCTTTTGGTTTCTCGAGAAGAAAACTCTACTCATGATGCCTCTTCTACGAATAAACACCATGAGTCGGGAGCAAGTTATGGACCCCCATTTCCTCTGGTAGCAAAACATTCAAATAAGGATGGGCTAATGTCACCCTGGTTTATTAAAGAGATCCATCTCTATAAATAGGGCTTAGTCACCCCGATTCCTTGAAGGGACTTGTCTCCTTGAAGGGCTCCAGTCGCCTGTCTAATCGAAGGGATCTATTGTTCGAATCGATTTACAAGGAGTTCGGCAGAACCGAACACCCTCAATCGATAGTCACAGAGGAGACTGGACGCGTCCGTCTCCCTTAATTACTAGTACCCAATCGGTATTGCTTAATTAACTGAGTTCCCCACCTCAATACGAAACTTGTCTTCTATATACGAAAGGAAACCTAACAGATCTAATCGATAAGGGAAAGAATCTCTCCGTATAATTTAGTTATTTAAGCAATCGCAATATCGAATTTTTCATAATCATAAATCCGAAATTCACGAACGAATTCTTAAGGAAACTAGGGTTTCACAAAACTCTTGGCGGCACGGATCTAAGAAAGCATTATATAACAACAATGGTGGCATCAGTCCAGATAAATCCTCTAACCCTATACAAGACACACAAAGTACAAAAGGAGATCCGTTCTCCATCTTCTCTCAGTCTGTTTATCTTTTCTTTTCATAAATCGTTCTTTCTAATTTTAGTATCGAAATTTTTCCCGTCGGAACACCCTCCGACAATTTTTTATATGTTTCAAACCTCACTGATGGGACGTATTCCAAGACCCAGTCCAAAATAGTCAATTCCCAAAAGACCCACGAAAAGGAGGCCTGCCGATCAGTAGCTAACATCCACAACAATGATTTATCAAAGAGCCGTAACCACTCCAATCGACCTACCGAAGGGTCTTAGCCGTCCGGATCTATTGAATGATAGGGCCTTAGCCGCCCCGATTAACCGATCGTAACTATCAAGTGGAGATAGTCACCTCAATCAGTCAAGCAACTGAAAGAATGGCAACACCCCTATCAATTAAAAAAGGAAAGTCAGAACTTCCTTGGTTTCAGTTTCTTATTTCATAACAGTAATTCTGAGATCTTTCAGATAAAGAAAATATCCCTCCCAAAGAGGAAGGTTTTCCGATATGTGAGGATCGTGACCAATTCGTAATATTGACTTCTGAGATTCCCGAGATTAGTTTGATAAGGAAAGTAGGGTGGAAGTCTCTCCATGGCGCACAACTTTCACAGGTATAAAGGATCTAAAAACCCTCGACATCAGGTACGCTCTCTAAACCTAACACCGGGGGCACACAAAACACAGGGAACTATTTTCCCTCTACTCTCAATCTGTTTCTTTCAAACGAAAATCGCTCTTTATTAACTTGAGCGTCAGAGTCTCCCCGTCGGAGTACCCTCCGACGATTTTTGCAGGAGTAGCCACCATCGACGGCAACCGTTCGAGTCAACAAGGAGCTGGTATCTGAAGAGCCAAAACCCACCTCCATCAGATTGGCGTCGTCTGTGGGAAACAGATTAGACTAATTCCTGTTTCTCTCAACAACCATGCCCCCAAGAACTAAAGCGTCTTCCAGAGCCGCCCCCGCTATAGGGGAAACATCCCTATGCCCGCCGAACCTGTCATTCCCCCAATAACGAATCCTCCAATCTACAATCCTGTGTTTTCCTGCCGATTGTCACATCCGGAGCTAATTCCCCGGCATGCAAATCAGGGACAGCAAGTCATGGCTCCAGAACCAGAACAGGCAGAACAGCCCCAAATGGAAAGATTAGTATCTAGAATCCAAAGAATGAGCAAACAGTTTGAAGGACTCAATCGAGCCCTTGGACAGAACAACCACTCGTCTGTTGCAGAATCTGAATACAGGCAATCCCCTGGACGAGAGTTCCCGGAACCATCGGCGGCCTCCCAATACGACCACCAAGGCCTAAAAAAGCAGATTGAACAGCTCGTGGCTATTGAGCTAAAACGAGCAGGAGTAAAGGGTAGGGAAGATCCCTAACGCTCCCTGGGTGAATCACCATTCGATACAAAGATCTTGTCAGAACAACACCAAGAGATATCCTCTTGTCTCCCATGGAGTGATATGAAGGGACAAACGACCCACGTGACCATTCCGCTCATTTCATAACGGTGATGGTCTCTAGAGATCTCTCGGACGCTGCGATGTGCAAGCACTTCCCTACTGCTCTTAAGGGTAATACCCTAACCTGGTTTAATTCTCTCCCTCCATTCAGTATCAAGAGTTTCGCTCAATTTCGACAACAATTCGAGACCCATTTTGTAATCAGCCGAGTGGCTAAAAGGAAATCAACATCTCTCTTATCATTACACCTACGGAATGAGGAATCTCTCAGAAACTTCATGGAGAGATTCAAGACAGAAATGTTGAAAGTCTCTGATCTGGATCATAATATCACCTTGGCCGCGCTCCTAACGGGCATGCGCTCCTCTGATATGAAGGTCTCCATTACAAAGAAACCTCCAGCATCCATCCAAGAATTCTACTCCCGAGTAGAGAAATAAATTGCTGCAGAAGAGGCAGAAGCTTTCTCCCGACAAAAAGGCCACCATAGCAGAAAAGAAGGCAGCCGATTGCCACGCCGCCGTTCTCTGAAAAAAGGCAAACTAGGAACTTCATTTTCGCAAAGGTTCAGCATCTACACCCCACTGAGTGAATCCCTGAGCCGAGTTTTGTATCAAATAAAAAACAAGTCATATGTCAGATGGCCCCCTCGTCTGGCAGAAGAAGATCCCAAAAAAGACAAAACTAAATATTGTCTTTTCCATAGGGACTACGGCCACATGACCAATGAGTGCAAAAGACTCAGGGACGAGCTAAAATTCTTGGTCCGTAGCGGAAAACTGTAGAAATTCATTAGCTTAGAGGGGAGAGATCTGCCTTCCCCAATTCGGCGTGAAGCACCAAGGGAGAATGAGCCACTTCATAGGCCAAATCCCAGACCACCGCATAAGGAACCAGGAGGGGTGATCCTCCAAGTGCACCATGGAGATGACTGGCACGAGCCTTATGCTCCCGTTAGCATCTGTTCAGCATCTTCCGAATGAATGTGTCGCTAATATGGGATGGAACTCCCCGAACGGACGAACACGGCTCTAACTCCTAAAGTCTTTAATCGACTGTAAGGCCTTAGCAGCCCAGATCTTCCGAGCGAATGTGTTGCTAATATGGGATGGAACTCCCCAAACGGGCGGACACGGCCCTGACTCCTAAAGTTTTTAACCGACCGTAGAGTCTCAGCTCCTAGATCTTCCAAACGAATATTTCGCTAATATGGGATGGAACTCCCCGAATGGGCGGACACGACCCTGACTCCTAAAGTCTTTAACAAATCGTAGGGTTTCAGCCGCTCAGATCTTCCGAACGAATGTGTCGCTAATATGAGATAGAACTCCCCGAACAGGCGGACACGGCCTTGACTCCTAAAGTCTTTAACCGACCGTAGGGTCTCAACTGCCCAAATATTTCAAACGAATGTATCGCTAATATGGGATGGAACTCCCCAAACGGGCGGACACGGCCTTGACTCCTAAAATCTTTAACCGACCGTAGGGTCTCAGTCGCCCAAATCTTTCAAACGAATGTATCGCTAATATGGGATGGAACTCCCCAAATGGGCGGACACGGCCCTGACTCCTAAAGTCTTTAACCGACCGTAGGGTCTCAGCCGCCCAGATCTTCCAAACGAATGTGTCGCTAATATGAGATGGAACTCCCCGAACGAGCGGACATGGCTCTGATTCCTAAAGTCTTTAACCGACCGTAAGGTCTCAACCACCCAGATCTTCCGAATGAATGTGTCGCTAATATGGGATGGAACTCCCCGAACGGGCGAACACGGCCTTGACTCCTAAAGTCTTTAACCGACCGTAAGGCCTCAACCGCCACATCTTCCGAACGAATGTGTCGCTAATATGGAATGGAACTCCCCGAACGGGCGGACACGACCCTGACTCCTAAAGTCTTTAACCGACCGTAGGGCCTCAGCCGCTCAGATCTTCCGAACGAATATGTCGCTAATATGGGATGGAACTCTCCGAACGGGCAAACACGATCCTGATTCCTAAAGTATTTAACTGACCGTAGGGCCTCAGCCACCCAGATCTTCTGAACGATGTATCGCTAATATGGGATGGAACTCCCCGAACGGGCAGATATGGCCTTGACTCTTAAAGTTTTTAACCGACCGTAGGGTCTCAGCCGCCCAGATTTTCCGAACGAATGTGTCACTAATATGGGATGGAACTCCCCGAACGAGCGGACATGGCCCTGACTTCTAAAGTTTTTAACCGACCGTAGGGACTCAGCCACCCAAATCTTCCGAACGAATGTGTCGCTAATATGGGATGGAACTCCCCGAACGGACGGATACGGCCCTGACTCCTAAAGTCTTTAACCGACCGTAGGGTCTTAGCCGTCTAGATCTTCCGAACAAATGTGTCGCTAATATGGGATGAAACTCCCCGAACGGGCAGACACGGCCCTGACTCCTAAAGTTTTTAACCGAGCGTAGGGCCTCAGCCGCCTAGATCTTCCAAATGAATATGTAGCTAATATGGGATGGAACTCCCGAACGAGCGGACACGGCCCTAACTCCTAAAGTTTTTAACCGACCGTAGGGTCTCAGCCGCCCAGATCTTATAAGCGAATGTGGGACAAAACTCCCCGAGTGGACGGATACGACCCTGATTTCTAAAGTCTCCAATCGGCCGGAAGACCTCAGTCACCCGGGCCTTCCAAAGAAACACCTCCAAATCGACCTCCTAGGAGAGCACTGAGGCATTCTAGAATAAACACATCATCAGAGGAGATTCCCCTCGACCTTGCTCGATCAGTGAAAATATCGGAAGTTCTTTGAAAATTATTACATTTCAATGAATCAGGGGATAAAAAATCCTCATAGCACAAAACTACAAAAAGACAGAAGGAGCACAAGAAACAACAAGGACAGAATTCGAATCCGCTGATCCTTCAAGCGGGGGCAGAGCCTCATACCGACCAACCTCTTGAAGAATCTTTTCGGCACATTTCAGACGCTTATGTAACTTGTGCTGAGAAGGTTATAGGGCAATAGCATCTCTGGCAGCAGAAGCCTTGAGGTCAGCTATCTCTTGTTTAGCCCTTCGAATGGATTCTTCTCGCAAACGGGCTAACATTTCAGCAGCTGTTAACCGCGCTCTCCGAGCACATGCATCCGTTTCTAATTCCTTACAACGAACTTGAGCTGAAACAAGGTCTTCCTGGAGGTGCCTATTGTCACGCCCCGAACCGGGATCGTGAACAGCCGCCCGTTGCCCTGGATGCCGGCTGTATTTCTACAGAAAATCGGGCAGAACCTCCCCATAAATCGAAGGTCTCCCATGTACAATTTAAACCTATATAAACCTGTACATTTACATGATCCTGTAAATAAAATAAAATGGTCATTCCGGCCTCAAAACCATCCACCAAATTCCACAACCGACATCCAGACAACGCAAGGCTAAATAAATCCCCAACAGACCTAACCACAGACCTCTACCGTCATGCCCAACTAGAGCATGAGCAGCCGCCACACTGAGCGGACCTAGAATTTTATATAATATACAATAGTTTCCCAAGTAAAGAGTTTAAAAGTTTACAAATGCCTTAATACAAGCATAATATGAGAGTTTCACAACAATGTCCATAAATATTACAGTCATCCCATAAAAATGTACACGGTCAACTACGGACCTCAATATCCAGACCACGCAGAGTCGAAATAAAGTGCTAAATTCGTATTTTAAATTTAACTTAAACCTTACCGTCGAGAAGAACCAACCCGCCTAGGATGAACTGATATCTCTAAACTCTGAAACGTCGCTCGATCCTGTCTGAGGGAGGAAAGAAGAGGGGTGAGTATCTATGGGAGGATACTCAGCAAGTGAGGGGAAGGACATCGTGCTATCAATATCAAGTGTGAACTTGGAGTGTCAAAGCATGTAATACAATATCGGGTATATGAAAACAACGTGCAGTTTTAAACATATCTCAAGGCACACATCACAAAATAACATATGCATCCATCTATGTATCAAATCACATGAGAAGAGCGGCCGAATAAACAACCCCGGCAATGGTCTACCTCGACCAAGAACGGGCGCATTGGGGGTTTTCACAATGCAAATATAAAAAAATGGCTCTCTACCCCAATGTTGGCCACAGGCTACTCCAACTAGCCTGTAAATAATAATAATAATAATCATATACGTATAAATAGTCAGCCGTGTATAATGCCCCACAATGATAATGTCCTCCCCCGATGAGGGTTCAATCTGGGACAACCATACACACGATAATCTGGCGGATACCTCCGGTCGGAGCGTATCCGGACACAAGGGGTGCCGCTACCAGACGTCCTTCGTAGCTACGGAACAATATCAAATCAGCCGGGCACGTGGCCCCATGCATCCCAACACCATTTCGGCAGGGCATATAGCCCCATGCATCGTATAATAATATCAGCCGGGCATACAGCCCAAATGATACGTATAAATCCATTCAAATCATGTGCCAATGCAAGTGGAAGCATTTAAAACATATCAATATATCAAAAGGGTGGCACAATATTCAGTTATCAAACTCATGGATGCATATCAATAAAATCAGCAGTTGGGACACTCCAATGGTCACAAAAATATGTACATATACTTATCAAAATCCAAAAATTTCATTTTTTTCACACGTATAGAAATCATGTCATTTGAAAATCGGTAAAACATGGTTTATCAATCAATAGTAGATGTCGTAGTCCCACTCACAGTATGGGGGAGGGTAGTGCACTCCCCAATAATACCACGATTCGAACCAAACTCGACTCCTCGAGTCTCTAAGAAGGTCAACCTAAATCAAATCATCAATTTCATCAATTTTCTGACTATTTTCAGGATTTATCATTTTTCCTTAAATCCGTACAAACCCTAAATTTTTCAATTTATAAATGTACTCCAATGTAATCAATTTCATTCCATTTATAAATAAATAACAAAATCCAAACCAATCTAAATTCAAACACCTAAAACCATTTAAAATCGAAAACCAATCTCAAATAAATAAATTTCCTGCAAATTGGAAAAATCTTTTAAAAAATCATACACTTTTCAATTCTCATCCGATTTCTTCAAACCATAAGTCATTTCTAAGGTATTAATGTCTATTTTCATAATACGTAAATTGTATCTTGATTTCCTATATGCAAAACAAACTATAATATAAAACAACGCATCAATCCTTAAGCTCCAACCCTAAATCCAATTACTTTCATGCATATTTTGAATTAAACTCTACGGAAACCATTCAAATCAACGAAATTCGATTTCTATTATTCCTTAGCATGCTTCTTCCGTATCAACCGGCCTAATTTACGTAAATGTCTAAACTTAATCCTAACATTTAATTATAGAACTTCAGAAATGCATTCAAATCAAATCTAAATACATCCTAAACATATAAAGATCTCTCCATCCTAGATTCACTCAATTTATCAAGAAAATCAACATTTTACCTCACCAAGGGTTTCCGGATCACAAACCCAGCTTCGGTGCGCTGTTTGATATAATCCAAACCTTGCAACACTATTAAACAGATGTAAAGTTTAGTAATTTAGCCTAATCATCAAACGAGATCGAAACCCTAGAACTAAAATTCTGAACTCAGCCCTTACCTGCAGAGAATGGAGTTTGCAGGCAGCCTAGGGTTTCTGGGGCTTCTGCGCAGATTGCAGGAGCGCTCTCTACCGAGGAAAACAAGGCTCACGAGCGCACGAGCAAGGAGGCGCTGCAGCCGCGCACGCTAGAGCTGTCGCGCGCTGCAGTCGGGCGCGCAGGGACTGTCGCCCACTGCAGTCGCTCGCGCAGAGGAGCCATCGCGCGCTGCAGTCGCGCGCTAGAAGGAAAGCTGCGGTCGCGCGCACGGAAGAGGACCTATCGCGCGGCGGGGAGAGAGAGATAGGGAGAAACAGAGAGAAAGTCGAGGGTAGAGAGAGAAAACTGAAAGGTCGGCCGATCGTGGGTGGTGGAAGGAGGCGGTTGATGGTGGTGGCGGTGGAGGAAGATGGCAGCGGCGGGACAAGGCGGCGCGGCGGGGGAGATGGCCGCGGGGGGAAAGGGAGAGGCGGCGAGGGAAAGAGGGAAAGAGGGAGAAATTAGGGCTTTAAGCCCTAATTTCGAATTTTTCTAAATTTTTTTTATATATATATTTTTATTATTATTATTATTATTATTATTATTATTATTGTATATTTCTTTTTATAAATAAATTATAAATAATTAAATGAGTAATGTATAAATTAATAGATGAATAAAAATCATCTATATATTATTTTATTTTTTTTTATACTCACTTTATTTTACAAATCGGAAAAACGGATACATTAAATATCCCAAAAAATTTCAAATTACATACATCAAAATCGAAAATCAATAAAAATAAAAATCTCTCTCTATATATAAACTGAGAAATATTTTATTTAATTTCATGAACAGAAATACCTGTACGGACACCGCAGTATCGGTGTTACACTTATTCTGCCTGTCCTTGGCCTCTCCAATGGTCTTCTCTTGGTTCTTCAAGGCATCCTTCAGCACCAACACTTAATCGCTCATACGAGAAAATTGTTCATCCCGCTTCAGTTTTCTTTGAAGCTTAACTAGGGCAAAAGTCTGGAAAAAAGGATACCACGGCTAGAGTCACGAGATAGTAAAGACTCAACTCCGACTCATATAGAGAAAGTACTTACTGTAAGGCAAAGAGATTGGATAGCCATATCGGTACACTCGAGAGGCACCTTTCGAAGGGCGGACCTCGAAGGAAGTTGAAAGCGCTCGGCCAACTGTGACCCCTTCTGGGGATCAACAAGATTAAAATCGTGGCCCCCCATGAAAATTGCCACTGACTCTTCTTCGGCACTCCGTCCTTCTCTAATCAAAATAGGTGGAGGAGCACAATAGTCATATGTTACATCGACCAAAAAACAATGAGACCCCCGATGAAACTATCCCGAAGTTTCGTCTGGAAAAAAAGTGGAAGGTGTGTCACAGGAGACTCTCCCGACCTTTGTTCTTAAATCGGGATTTTCTCCGTCCTCTCGTAGAATCCCTCGCCGGAGCCACCTCCTTCTCCAACTCCGATCGACGCACCAAAGGCCTTGCCAGCTAAATGATCCCCAACGGTGTCAGAATGTTCTTGGGACAGCACATGCCCCCCGAATTCTACTTGCTCTTCTTCCCAGTAGGTAGACTGGGTGCCCTAGTCTTAGACTTTTTTCGTCGGGACTCAGGAGAAGCATCAACCGCCTTCCTCTTTGCATGGGACCGCATTTCCCGTTCAGTAGAAATTTCATCAAGAAGACGGGCATCAACGTCCAGCACAATATCGACCAAGTTTTTTCTCTGTTGTTCCAGTAGGAGGGGCTTGATGATTTGGATTGACTCACCCATGAGAAGACCGGATAGTACCAACATGTCATCTCTCACCAAGCTGTCCACCCACAAGCTCCTGCAATTGGCCTCACAATAACGGGCCACTGCATGCAGAAAACGGGAGTGTCGAAGGAGGGATGGAATTTTCTCGTTCAAGGAAGGTGCCTGGTTAGCATCTGGAAATGTGGGAAGGAGATCCCTATTCAAAAATCTGATAAAGGAAAATCTCTGCATTCAATGTTTGTCCTGAGACTCACTATGATAAAAACTTCCAGTGAGACTCTCAACGAGTTTAGAGTTTGTACCAACTATGAGTAGATCCTTTTGAGCTATATCGTCCCAAGGAAAACAGAACCCCAAAAATCTATAGGTCGAAACGAATACGAAGAAACCTTAGCAAAGAAATTAAGGCAATCACAAATCGCCAAGCACTTGGAATGAGCAGTGAAGAGTGAATGTTCCAATATTTCAGGATCTCTATCAGTGGGCCCATATAGGGAATCCTCAAACCATATTTCATGCACTGTTTATACATAGGGGCACAACCCTCGGGGGCAAAACTCGTTCTATCCTCCTTACCAGGCAACACAAACTCAAAACTCGAAGTCACTTCCGAGTGACATTTCCTTTCGAACTTCTATCAGATCCTCTTCAGTCATAATACTTTGAATGTTGTCTATGCTACGTGATGAAGAGACATCTTGTCACGCCCCGAACCGGGAATTGTGAACAGCCACCCGTTGCCCTGGATGTCGGCTGTATTTCTACAGAAAATCGGACAGAACCTCCCCATAAATCGGAGGTCTCTCATGTACAATTAAACCTGTATAAACCTGTAAAATTCAAAATCATCCTGAAAATAAAATAAATGACCATCCCGGCCTCTCCAAAACCAACAACTCCCATAGTCGACATCCAAAACAACGCAAGGCTATAAAAATCTGTCAACAAACCTAGCCACAGACCTCTACTGTCATGCCCAACTAGAGCATGAGCAGCCGTCACACCGAGCGGACCTAATTTTTATACAAATGTATAACAAATTTCCCAAATAACATTCAAATACGTATAATCGCCTCAATGCAAATGAAATATGAGAGTTTCGTAAATAAATATACATAAATTATACAGTCATCCCAAAATAAGTACACGGTCAACTACATACCTCAACAAGACCTCGCAGGGTCAAAATAAATTTCGTAATTCATCTTTCAATTTAAACTTTAGATCTCACCTTCCTGAAACGTCAAATACACCCAAACTCTATACTCTGAAATGTCGCTCCAGCACAAAAATCGTGTCTGAGGGAGGAAAGAAGAGGGGTGAGTATCTATGAGAGGATACTCAGTGAGTGAGGGGATTAATCTCAAATACTAATAGTATAGGTGAATATTGGAGTGTCAAATAGTATCATTCGTAAACAATAACTCAAATTTCGCAATAAATCATGATATGTTCAATAAAATGAATTCTTTTAATCATTCACACGATATCACACATATATGCATCCATTTAAAAATCAAGTATAACATAGAGCTGGCCGAAAGGATCCTGACAAAGGTCAACCATGACCAAAGACAGGCGCATCGTGGGTTTTATTATGCAAAGTGTTTCAAAAGTAGCTCTCTACCCCGGTGTTGGCCGTGGGCTTAGCTCTTTGCTTACCCAGACTCGTCAAATAGGACCCCGCCCGGTGATAGACGGTGGCGTCACACACGTCCTCCCCCGATGTGAGTTCAACCGGCCGCGCCTATGAATAAATATAATTGGACGTTTGCAGATACCTCCTGTAGAAGCGTATCCGGGCAACCCGTGCCTCTACAAAATCCCTTCGTAGCTACGGAATCATCAATGTCATCATCACAGTATCACAAGGGTACAACGTCTCACAGATAAGAATCATATCATCACAAGTGGGCATCCCAGTGCCCTCACAGATTTCAAAACATTTCAAATCCATGTATCAATATAATTTCATCGAAATCATTTCAAATCAGCATATCAATGTAATGGTAGAAAATGAAACTTATCAAATTTTCAAGTAATGGCACAATTTTTGTTTCATTTCAAACATGGATGCATAATCATAGAAAACATAAGTTTACGACACTCCAATAATCACAAAACAGATTTGAGATTTAATATCACTTGTCGAATCAATGCATATCAAAGCATGTTTTATCAAAAACACAATAAAATCAGGTTTCACTATTTCATATAAGAGATTAGAGTCTCACTCACTTTCTAGGGAGGGTAATCACTCCCTATTTCCACAATCAAACCAATTCGACTTCTCGAGTCTCCAAAGAGATCAACCTAATCAAATTATCACAATAATCATCAAATTTCCAATTAATCTTAGGGTTTATCATTTTCCCTAATTTTGTACAAACCTTAATTCTCCAATTTATAAATAAACTCCAATGTCATCAATTTTCATTCCATTTATAAGTAAATAACCAAATCAAAATCAAGCTAAATTCAAATCTAAAATCGTTCAAAAATCGAAAACAAGTCTAAATACATAAATTCCCTATAAATTAGAAAAATCTTTGAAAATTCATACACTTTTCAATTCTCATCCGATTTTTTCAAACCACATCTCATTTTAAAGGTATTGAAACCTATTTTCATAATACGAAAATTGTATTTTGATTTCCTATATGCAGGGCAACTTATAATAGAAAAGACTACATCGATCCTTAAGCTCAAGTCCCAAATTTTCACTGTTTTCATGCATTCATCAAATTAAACTCGATGTGAAACCATTTAAATCAATTTAACTCAATTCTATCATCCGAAACAGCTCAATTTCGTATAAAATTCTATACTTAACCTAAATAATAACATATAATGTTAAACAATGTGTTCTAATCGAATCTAACGTACATCCTAAACCTATACAACACTTTCTTATGCTAATTTCACCCTAAATGCATTAAATTAACTGAATCAGTTAGAAATCCCTCACCTAGGGTTTTCTCGAATCGCAGACCTGACTTCCGAATGCACTTCGTTCAATCCAAGACCTGCAGTATTCCCAATTCAAAACGGATTCTAACCGTTAGACTAAACCACTTAAGAGTATTAACTCTAGGAATAAAAATCAGAAATTCGTCTTTACCTACGTAGTGGAAGGATCGCAGTGGGCTCTCGAAGGAGAGTGCAGACTGCTCGAGCGAGCGAGTAAGGAAAGCAGCGCTGCAGCCGCACGTGCGGGAGCTGTGGCGCGCTGCAGTCGGCGTGCTGGGCAGTCTCGCGTGAGCAATCGTGCGCTGAGGCTGGGACAGTTGTGCGAACAGTCACGCGAGTAGTCGCGCGAGCAAGGAGAAGCAGAGCGAGAGAGAGACTGAGGGAGACTGAGGGACAGTGAGTGAGAGAGGCCGAGAGAGAGACTGTGATAGAGAGAGGTGAGCGGTGGCGTGTGGTGGCGCTGAGTCGCGACGGAGAACCGCGAGAGGGAGGACGTGAAAGTCGCGGGTGAGGGCGATCGCGAAAGGGAGAGAGACCGAGAGAGAAGCCGAGAGAGAGAAGGAGAGAGATAGAGAGGTGGCGACCCGCGGCGGTCGCGGTGGTTTGCGGTGGAGGTGGCGAGGGCGAGTGAGGGAGGGCGGCGGCAAGGGATGGCCGCGGGAAGATGGAGAGGCGGAGAGAGAAAGAGGGAGAGAGAGAGAAATTAAGGCTTTAAGCCCTAATTTTGATTTTATTTATTTATTTATTTATTTATTATTATTATTATTATTATTATTATTATATATTTATTTTTATAAATAAATTATAAATAATTAAATGAGTAAATGTATAAATTAATAAAGAAAATATATATATATTTTTATACTCACTTTACATTACGAATCGCAGGAATGACATTGTAAATATACCAAAAATTTAAATTAAAAACCCTAAAATCGAAAATCAATAAAAATTAAATATTTTTCCATATATATATATTGAGGATCATTTTATTAAATTCGAAAACGGAAATAATATACGGACACCGTAGTGTCGGTGTTACACATCTATCGGCATTTTTTCACTAAAAGAAAAAGCTTCTCGGAGAAAAGAGGAAAAGAGGTATTTTCTAAGTGATGGGACGTATTCTAAAACCCAGTCCAAAATAGTCAATTTCTAAAAGGCCCACGAAAAGGAGGCCTACCGATTAGTAGCTAACGTCCGCAACAATGATCTATCAAAGAGCCGTAATCACTCCGATCGACCTACCGAAGGGCCTTAGTCGCCCGGGTCTACCGAACAATAGGGTCTTAGCCGCCCCGATTAACCGATCGTAACTCATCAAGCGGAGATAGTTACCTCAATTAGTCAAGCAACCGAACGAAGGGCAACACCCCTATCAATTAAAAAAGAAATGTCAAAACTTTATTGGTTTTAGTTTCTTATTTCATAACAATAATTCCGAAATCTTTCAGATAAAGAAAACATCCCTCCCGAAGAGAAAGGTTTTTCGATATATGAGGATCGTGACCGATTCGTAATATTGACTTCTGAGATTCCCGAGATCAGTTTGATAAGGAAAGTATGGTAGAAATCTCTCTGCGACGCACAACTTTCACAGGTATAAAGGATCTAAAAACTTTCGACATCAAGTACGCTCTCTAAGCCTAATATCGGGGGCACACAAAACACAGAGAACTGCTTTCCCTCTACTCTCAGTCTATTTCTTTCAAACAAAAACCACTCTTTACTAACTTTAGTATTGGATTCTCCCCATCGGAATATCCTCCGATGGTTTTTACAAAAATATTCACCATCGACGGTAACCGTTTAAATCAATAAGGAGTTGGTATCTAACAAGTTAAAATTCACCTTCATCACTCACAATTAGTTATCTAATCAAATCCAATAAGAGCCGAATCTATAAAATAAAATCCATCTCTAATACGATCGAACCTAAATAATCTTAGCAAGTACAATTACGGGGAACCCCAAGCAAGGCAGCACGACCAAAACGGAGTGGTACCCCATCAGTCAAGAGTCAACGCTCAGCGAACAAATTATTTTGAGAAGTGGACCGCACAGCGGCTGCCCGTCTCCCTTGTTTCTTGTTCCCGTGTCTCATGCGCTCTGCAGCATATTCTTACCGAATCCCTCCGGTCCCTATATTTTCTCCATGACCTTAGATTGTTCAGTAAACACAAATATCTGAGTGGGTGCGGGAAGGTAATTGGACGAATGGAAGAACCTGTAGGAGCAGCGGAGGGCAATGCATCAGCCTCGGCATCGGCGAGGGACGGGGAAGAACAGCAACGATGCCCTCGAATATTCGATCGGTTCTTTGATTCCTCCTCGTCGGAGGAGGGCGAGGACGAATTCCGTTCAGCTGTCGGCGGGGTCGGCAGCGGCGTAGTCGAGAGTGCCAGCAAGCGCCTCGACTACATGATCCAGTTCTTGGAGAGGAAGCTATCGTCGGGAAGCGACTCAAGGGGCGGGGGCCCGGGCGCAGGGGACCGCCCGCTTCCTGAGATCGTTGGCAACGGCGGAGGAGCCGGCATCTTCAAGCTCCCCAAACGGGCGGCTCTTCACCCTGGTCGCCCTGCCTGCCTTGAGCTGAGGCCTCATCCCCTTAGGGAGACCCAAATTGGACGCTCTCTGAGGACCATTGCCTGCACTGACTCCCAATTGTGGGCTGGTCTAGATTGCGGTCTTCGCGTTTGGAATTTCTCTCACTTGTATTCGGCCTCCCCCTCCAGACGGAGTGGAGGAGACGAGGAAGCTGCCCCCTTTTGTGAATCTGCTTCCACTACGTCGCCCACCATTTGTTTGATTGCTGATTCCTGCAACCGACTTATTTGGAGTGGCCACAAGGATGGCAGGATTCGATCTTGGAAGATGGATCACCTTTTGCACGCAGCCCCTCCTTTCAGAGAATGCCTTTCTTGGGATGCTCACCACTCTCCTGTTCTTTCCATTGCCATTACATCTTATGGTACTTTCATCTCTTACATTTTCCTGTCTTGGACTTGCCTTCTCTTGTTCCAGATTACTGCATTGTCTGAGATTATCGTTACCCGTAGAGAAATTTTTTTTTTTTTTTTTTTTTTTTTTTTTTTTTTTTTTTTTTTCAGTTTCTTAACTAGTTGAACTCGAGAAATAGGAACAAAAAATTTCAAAAGTCTAAACCATACGCAATATGCTCAAAAACCGACAAGTTGCTTGCCTTTTGTTCTTCCTGCCCAGCACAATAGATGCCGCTTTGGAGGGTTCTCTATGCTATGCAGCGTGTAGCAAGCACCTAGGCCAGAGTACTTTTGGCAACATAGAGAAGAATGGGCAGACATAGAAATGAAATGGGAATTCTTGTTTATATATATATATATATATAAATTTTTTGAATGATGTTTTAGACAAATTTTACTGAACTTAGTTTTTGTATAAGGGATAATTAGTATCATTATGCGTATGAACTACAAGTAGGATTGATGAAGATGTAACATGACAATTTTAGGAAGTTCTAGACAAAATAATTGGATGCATGCCGGAGAGAAGGGGAAGAGTTATTAATAGGAGAGATATGAATGGGCATGTAGGTCGGGATGCAAACAGTTAAATAGAAAACACGGTAGATATGGCTATTGAGAAAAAAATGATCACAATAGTGCTATCTAAGACTTGTAAAACGTATGATTTATTTATTATTAATACTTCATTTGAAAAGAGAGATGAACACTGTATAACCTTTGAAAGTGATGTAAACTCTAGGAAAGTTATGTTATTTGCTAATGAGAAACATGGTTATGTCAACTTGCAAAGACGAAAGAATAAAATCAAAGTTTTTATGAGAAAACTTGCATGATGGGGGATTAAATGAAAGATAATATTGTTGGATTATCAAAAGGGTGCTTGGAAAAGGGAGCAAATATTTGGCAAAGAGAGTTTAGGTTTAGATGACAAGTAGTCGGTAAAATAAACTGAGCTTGTTATAAAAAATTAATGAAGATAATTTTGCGACATATGAAATAAGCCAAAGGAGAAGCTAAAAGGACTCTAAGAATAAATCATACAAGCAATCATACCGTCAAAAGGAATGTGGGAATGATAAGAATCAAAATCCCCCCTTCTTCCATCTATTATTGGACAAGATTATTTTCTTGTGGTTGGTGCATTTAAAGGATACTCCCAGTAGCACATTGAAAGAGATTATATTGATTTCCTTTTTCCATTTTCTCTTTGATACCCTTGATTTGCTTCGGAGGATACTGATCTTCTCTTTCCATTCTTTGTAGTTCTATCTCCTTTTCTATCTAATAACGTATTTTCCCCTTTAACCAAGCTTTTTTCCAAAGCCAAAGTTTTATGCTAAAGTTAAGGCTCTTAATTGGTTCATGGTGCTTAATAATATTAATACAAATAATTTGTTACAAATAGGGAGTTTCAAAACTACTGCACCGGATATTTGTGCCACGTGCTTCAAAAAATTTTAGAACTAAAGATCACTTATTTTTAGATTGTTCGATAGCTTGTTTGCCTCTTTGGTGGGTTTGTTCTAGAAGTTTCTGTAATTTGCTTTTTACAAAGTTTAGAGGTTTTAGGGGGAGGAAGCATGCTCTTTTTCTTTTAAAATATGCTTGATTAGCTAGTCCTCAGTGCATTAGGAAAGAGCGATATGATAGGATTTTCCAAAAATCAGCCTATTAATCCCTCACGCCTTTGGGATGGGATTGTTTTCTATAACTGAGAGGATTCAAGAGAAATCAAGGATTGTCCTTTATTAGTTTTTGATGTATAGTCAAACAACCAAAAATAAAATACATATTTCACAAAATACTAGTATAGAGTGAATAGGGCCATCTCTATAGAAAACGGTGGATTTACTTTTTTTGAGAAAATAAAAATAAAAATAAAAATATGGGGGTTAGAAAATTAACTAAACTAATTAAATAAAAATAAAGAACTCGAAATTAAAAGAATAAAACCTAATAGGAAGACAATTTTCTAGTCAAAGGAATTATTTTTACCTTGATGTATTTAACTACTTATCGATGCAAAAATTATCCAATATTCCGCAAATAAATTGGTTACAGTCGTTAAATACCACAAAATGACCAATTCCTCCTTACATTTTCAGTAATCAACGTACCACCGTTAATTATTTTTCTAATCGAAAGACAACCCAAGAGACTTTTATTGGATTTAGTGTTTTGACAACCTTACAATTTAGAGAGATCCAATTCTAATTAACAAACACACAACGGGTTCATTTAAATTAGATTATTTAATCTCTTGATATGAGTTAAATCGCTTGCGAGATCATAAAATTATGTCAATTATCACTTCATTAAAAACAAACAAATTTTATCGTTTTTAATTGACTATAGATTATTCTAGAGTTATCAAATATGAGCCTCTATTTAATAAATTTAAAACAATCATGAACATTAGAGTACAAAAATTAAATAAATATTTACAAAATATTGAGCCAATAATCTCATTTAGATATCACAATCATCTTCCATCAAGATTTCAATAACCATTCGACTAGAAAATAAATTAAAAAGAAAACATAAATAGAGACTCACAAATTTAATAAAAAATGTTGGTACAATCAATTCTTGTTGGAGGCAAAAGAATACAAATAATTCTGAAAAAAAAAAAGTGGACGTGGGTTGCTTGTTGGAGGGGGCGGCTGCCCCCTCTAGGGCTCCTCTTCTCCTGTAATGCGTAATGTCTCATATATAGGAATGAGTTGCCTATTTTTTTAAAAGAAAATCTTTCTAAATTCTAAGCAACTACAAAATAAAAAAAAAATTCTAATAACAAATAATTTAATTGACTTGTCAAATAGATAGCCTAATTAAGATAGAAGATTACAAAAATTGGATTTTTTCAAAACTTATATTCCTAAATATTAGGAATAAAATAATATCTTCAAAGTCTCATATTTCCAAATTAGGCTTCTTCATTCTTTTTACTTCAAAAGTCTCCTCCATCATTCCTATTATATCAATGACCATAAAACACAATAATTAATATAATATTTATTCAAAAATAAAATAAAATAAATCATAAATATTACACCCATTTATGCCCTATCAGTTTTTCTCTCTAATTTTGGCTTGAGGATCTCCCATCCCTTGGCCATTTGTTCCTTTTTCAATTTATTATGGCATTCCTATTGAAGTGTGGAGATATTTGGGTGAATTTGATATAATAATGTTAACGGATATTTTTAATAAAATTTGACAAATCAAGAAAATGTCTCATGTATAGAGAGAGAACACACTTATATCACTATATAAGAATAAATGAGACATACAAGATTGTTTAAATTATAGAGGAATTAAAGTTATGAGCCACACTAAGAAGCTATGGGATAGAATGATAGAACATAAATTAAGATCGGAGATAAATGTGTCTTAGAATCAATTTAGATTTATATCAGGACGATTCACAATGGAAGCAATTTACTTGTTAAGACATTTGATGGAGACATTTAGAGTACAGAAGAGAGACTTACGTATGGTATTCATTAATAAAAAAAAACATATGATGCGGTTAGACGTAGTATGGTGGGCATTGTCGAAAAAAGAGATCTCCCTGAAATATATTAATTTTATTATTAATTTTATTAGAGATATGTATGAAAAAGTTATAACCAATGTAAGAAATTGTGAGGGTCTAACTGATAACTCTCTTATTAACATTTAGTTTCGTCAAAATTCGACATTAAATCACATCCTCTTCGCAATAATGATAGATGAAATTTTAAAAAATATTCAAGATAAAATATCATGATATATGTTGTTCACAGTCGATATAGTATTGCTCCATGAACTAGAGAGGGTATAAGCGCTAAATCAGAGTTATTGAGAGGCACACTGAAATCCAGAAAATTTAGATTGAGTAAGTCAAAAACTGAATATATAAAATATGAATTTAGTCGCAATTATCAAAATGACAAAGAAATGATTAGGTTAGAAAGAAAAGAGATACAAAAAAGTAAATGCTTTAAATATTGTGATTCCATCAGTCAGAACAATGACAATATAGATGGGAATGTGAATCACAGGATTCAAGCAAGTTGGATAAAATGAAGAAGGGTATCTGGTGTTCTTTGCATTTGAAGGGAAAGTTCTATAGAATCGCAGTAATACCTGTTTTATTATATAACAACAAATGTTGAGCCATAAAACGATAACAAGAGTATAAAATGATTGTAATTGAAATAAAAATATTTAGTTAGATGTGTGACAAAATTAGAAATAAAAAGATACGTAATAAGTTGAGAGTTAGTTCAATTGTGAATAAGAAACGAGAATATCATTTAAGGTAATTTGGACATTTACAATAAAGACCTAAAAACGCATCGGTAAGGAAGAGCAAAAACTTAAATATAGGAGGTTTAGTAAAATATAGAGGCAAGTTTTTTAAAACTTAAATGCAAGTTATCCGTAAAGGCATAATAGTTAAGATTTTAGTTGAGAAAATTGTTTTCGATATGAATACGTGGCGTAAGAGAACTCGCACCAATTAAATTTCACTTTTTTTTTTAATTTTCCTGATATTTGTCTTTCATAACCGATGCCAAAATTTGGGATTAAGATCCACATTGTTGTTGTCATTGTACAATTTTTTTCTTTTGATCTTTTTTCTACATAAAGGAGGTTTATATCATAAGGTTGGAACCTTACAAGAGATTCAATGTGATTGGAGGCCTATTTTCTTTTTTGAGGCTTTGTAGTTTTATATAAATATTAAGTGAAGCAAACAAAGTTATTATAAATATTTGAGTTTCTCTGATCAAAGGCACAATTATAATGCAATCTTACGTTAACAGAGACCCAAAGAGCTTTATCATTCTTAGCACTACCAAAATCTTTGAATATGTTGACAACTATCTCATTGGAAGTGGCAAGCTCAACTTTTCCTTCTACTCGTCCATGGTAGTTAACAAGATCAATATCAATGACTCACTACAAATAATGAGATCTTCTAAAGCTATCTCTTGAGACATTTGTGTCATCTGTTACAACAATTATGAAACTAGACATCACCTGTCACAAGGGAGATGTAGAATTGCCTATTTATTGCGAGTGATAATAATTGGGTTTGTAGGAGGGGTTTCCGTGAATTGCTTCTAAAAATATTTAGGGGGTTTTTGAGGACATAATATCATTTGTTTGCTTTGGAGATGTGCTCTTTTTTTTTGGGTGATTTCTTGGTGTATTTGGAGGGAGCGAAATGTTAGAATTTTTATAAACCATACCATGGGCTCTTCTTCTGTGGGATGAAATTGTATTTTATGTTTTTTTGTAGGTTCACGCTTGAGAGATTTATAAATATTACAACTTAGAGGAGTTGAAGAGAGATGGGAGAGCAGTCCTTAATTAATTTATGTATTATTCTTTTTCTTTTCTAAGAAATTCTCATCTTTAGAGTAAGGTATATTCTTTATTACACCTAATGCAATTAGTGCTGGTAAAGGCATCTTTGGGTTGGCAGTGTGGAGGAGATTATGAAGGGTTGGGAACTTTTATATGGTATGGGATATCCTTTTGGCATGATTTGTGTGGAGACCTTAGACCACTCAAAAGCTATTTGCTAATCTCTTTGAAATTGCATCAAATAAAGAGGTCTTGACTGGCATGGTGTTGGCTTGGTGTAATCATTTTTGGGATGTTCATTTTTGTAGAGCAGCAAATGACTGGGGGCCAGAGAACTTTAACTTTTTTGAGTGGCTCTAGGATGTTAAGCTAAGGAGAATGGCAAGGATGAGATAGTTTGGTAGGATTTCCCTTCAGGTGTTTTTTCAGTGAAAAGGTTTTTATAATTCCATGTGTTATGAGGTGAGGATTGGTGGGTAAATCTCCATTTCATGGAATATGGTGTGAAAGTCGACCTCTGCTACAAGGGTTGCTTTGTGTTGCTTGGAAGTGGCTTGGGGAAGGATTTTAACCTTGGACAATCTCTAAAGGAGAGAAGGTGGTGGTTAATAGATGTGTGCTTTTTAAGAGAACTAGTCTGTAAATCACCTGGTTCTCCATTGCTTTTGGATGTGACTATCGTGGAAGCAAGTTTTTTCTATTCTTTGGGTAGATTGGGTGGTTTTAAACTTGGAAGAGAGTCAACTTTGGGCTTGGAGTGGCTTGAGGTTTACTAAAGCAAAAAAGAATGTTCTTCAAATAATCCCTCTCTGCATTTTTTGGCTAGTATGAGGGAGCATCATTGGAGGAATGTTTTGGTTGGAAAGCCCATAGTTTTGTTAATGGGTTGTTAAAACTTCTTTACTTTTGGGTTTCTTCTAAATCTTATCACTTAGCTCAAGTGCTTCTTGATTTTATAGATTATCCTATACTCTGTCACAGCCCAAGTGAGGAGTGGACTTATGAAGCTTGGTGAGTCCACTAGTGAATGAAAGCTTACCGGATAGTTGATTTGATTACTCAATGAATCGACTTGTGAAGTTGAAGAATGTTTAACTGAAGAGGAATTGAAGAGAGAAGATAGAGAGGGATAGAGAGAGAGAGATGGACTTAGAATCAACCTTGTTCCTTCATTCCGACAATGCTGTACATATATGCAAATTCCTAACAAACTGCTCAACCATTGATCTTACTAACTAACTATCACAACAACTACTTAGCCCACATGGCCAGCTAAATACTGACTAGGCTTGCTGACTTGGCAAGCTCTGATTATTTCAAATTCCCCCCTTTAAAATCCTTGCCCTCAAGTATTAAAGTGTGGAAATTGTGCTCCAATAAAATCAGCACCCTCCCATGTTGCTTCTTCAGGATTTAGGTTTATCCACCTGAATAACACTTGTGTAACTGGAGTATTATTTCTCATGATAACTCTTCTTTTTAAAACTGCCTCTGGTTCCATCAGGATTTGTCTGTTTGTTCCCAGCAAAAAAAGGAGATGTGATGGTGGTCTGATTTACTCCCAACTTTTTCTTCAGCATTGAAATATGAAAAACTGGGTGAATTTTGGACCCTTCTAGTAGTTTCACCTTGTAAGTTAGTGATATGAGCCCTAGTACAGGATCTAGTCAATGGATACCCTGCAGGGAATTCCTCTCTTCCCTTGCTAGAGTTTTTCCCTCTCTTAGACCCTATTTTTAATGGCTGAAAACTTGTTCCCTAACAAGTCTCTCACCACACTTCTTTAAGAGAAATTAGACTTATCTCTTTATTAACGATACCCACTTTAAATAGGAAAAACTAGAGGTTACAAATAGAAGTGTTATTAACAATAAATTCCAATAAAAATTATTATTTTAAAAGACTTTCTAAAAATTAAATAACTACTAAAAAGATTACTATAAGTTAAAATAAGAAAGTTACTATTTTTTTCCAGAATCATTCCTTCTTCTTAATTTTTAAATATTTTTCTAGAGTACTTGTTTCCAATAAATGCATCATGCATATCATTACTCCCCTTCTAGACAAAAAGCTTGTCCTCAAGCTTGATCTTAGGGTAATTCCTCTCAAAGTCTTCCCAAGATTCCCAGGAAGCCTCTTCCTTTGGGAGTCCTGCCATCGCACCAATAACTCCCATTTTCCCCTGTTGAGCCTAGCGCGTGCAATTGCTTCGAGCTCAAGTCTTGATTTGCCCTCCAACAATGGAGGAATAGAGACTAGAGTTGCTGGAGGCTGTCCCTTGTACTCCTTTAACTGCGACACATGCACCACATCATGAATTTTGCTGTCCGGCTGTAAGGCTAAACGATAGGCTACCTTGCCAATTTGTTCGGCCACCTGAAAAGGTCCGAAATATTTAGGTGCTAGTTTGGTAGAGTCCCTACGGACCACTGACAGCTGCCTATAAGGCTGTAATTTCAACCACACCCATGCCCCTTTCGAAAATGAGAGCTCACGATGGTGAAGGTTGTGTGCTTGCTTCATTCTTGCCTGTGCCTGAGCTAACTGCCCCCTTAACTCAGCCAACACTTCATCCCGTTCCAAAAGAGCTTGATCTAACACATCCAGTTTTGTAGTTCCACGATCATAAGACAACAGACGTGGAGGATCACGTCCATACACCACACGGAATGGTGTAGCTTGCAATGAGGAATGGAATGATGTATTATAACAAAATTCTGCCCAAGGAATCCATTCCACCCAACTTTGCGGTCGATCTCCCACAAAGCATCTTAAGTACATCTCAATTGTTTTGTTCACCACCTCTGTCTGCCCATTCGATTGAGGATGGTATGCGGATGAGTAAGTCAATTTTGTCCCATATAATTTAAACAACTCTCTCCAAAAAGTACTCGTAAAAACTTTGTCTCTATCATTTACAATTGACTCCGGAAGTCCATGCAATCTGAAAATTCTGTCGAAGAACACATGAGCCACAGAGACTGCTGTATAGGGATGTGTAATGGGAGTAAAGTGAGTCATTTTGGAAAACCTGTTGACAACCACAAATTGGACAGATTTGCCCCCCATCTTAGGTAATCCATCAATGAAATCCATTGAAATATCAACCCAAATTTGGGTGGGGATAGCCAAGGGTTGCATCAAACCTGCAGGGTGCAAATTCTCCCATTTATTTTGTTGACAAATCCTACATTATTGCACAAATTCTGTCACCATCCTCTTCATGCCCTCCCAGTAAAAATCAGTCTTGACTCTGTGCAATGATTTCTGAATGCCCTCATGGGCAGTGTTATGAATTCCAGCTAGGACCGTGTGAATCAGCGCTGAATCCGGGGGTAAATAAACCCTGCCCCCTTATACAAGATGAGTACCTCTCGGACTATCCAGTCAGCCCCTACCTTCCTTACTTATGTTTGTCATCACAACTCCTGGAGTTGTGTCTTTGTTGTAATTTCCTCCCTTATTGCATTAAATAGTGCCAACTGTGGTTGAGAAATTGCACATAGAAGCCCTGCAGTCTACTCTTCTCGTTGTGATAAAGCATCTGCAGCTCTTAGAGCCAGCCTTATACTCTATCTTGGAATCTAACCCCATCAATTTACTCACCCAATGTTGCTGTGGGGAAGTAGACAAACGTTGTTCCAGTAGGTATTTCAAACTGAAATGGTCTGTTCGAATGGTGAATGACCTTCCCCACTAGTATGGCCGCCAATGTTGCACTGCCTTCGCTAACCCAATCAATTCCCTCTCGTAGGTTGGCAATTTGTTGTGTCTCTCCGCAATTCTCCTACTAAAGAATGCAATGGGGTGCCCCTGCTGGTGTAGAGCAGCTCCAATCCCTTCCCCAGAGGCGTTACATTCCACCACAAATTCTTCATTGGAATTAGGTAGTTGCAGCACCGGGGATTCAATTAAGGCCCTTTTTAATGAGTCAGAGGCCCTACCAACCCTTTCATTCCATAGAAAAGAGTTCTTTTTAAGTAAATCTGTCAATGGTGCAGCTAACTCCCCATAGCCTTTGATAAATCTTCTATAATACCTTGCCAAACCCAGGAATCCATTAAGTTCTGTAACTGAGTGAGGGGTTGGCCAATCAGTGATTGCTTGAACCTTTGAGGGATCAAGATAGACACCTGCCCCATGAACAATGTGTCCCAAATATGCCACTTGAGTCTCCCCAAAGATGCACTTGGATTTCTTTACAAATAATTGATGAGCACGCAATAAATCCAAAACAATTCGTAGATGGTGAAGATGTTCAAACCATATCTTACTATATATCAATATGTCATAAAAAAAAACCAGAACAAACTTACGTGAGGTCGGAAGATTTCATTCATCAAGGCTTGAAAGGTTGATGGAGCATTAGTGAGGCCTAATGGCATCACTAAAAATTCAAAATGACCGAGATGGGTTTGAAATGCAGTTTTCTCCACCGCTGCCTCATCCATCCGGACCAGGTGATAGCCGGACTTCAAATCTAGCTTGGAGAAATACTTTGCTCCATGTAGCTCATCTAACAACTCCTCCTCTACCGGAATAAGGAACTTGTCCTTTACCGTCTTGGCATTTAACTCCCTATAATCTACACAAAATCTCCAGGACCCATCTTGCTTAGGAACAAGCAGCATAGGGGAGGAGAAGGGGGATCAGCTCGGCCTAATGATATGTCGAGCCATCATCTCCTCACATTGTCGCTCTATCTCATCCTTTTGTCGATGGGGATATCTATATGGTCTAACCACCACTAGTGTTGTTCCGGAAAGAAGTGTGATTGTGTGATCACATTCACGGGCCGGAGGTAGCTCAGTTGGTTCTCGAAATAAGTCTGAGAATTTCAGTAGTAACTTTTCGAACTGAGGGAGAAAAGACTCCTTGTAGGTGATAAACTCTTCTCTCTTTCTCCAACCTTTGTCCCTGTCATCTAACTTGTTTTCCTCCAAGATTGAAACTCATAGTTAAATCAACAAAATTCCACACAATAGGCCCTAGTGTTCGCAGCCATTTAACCCCCAAAACAACATCAAATCCTTCTAAAGGAGTAACATATAAATCAATAAAAAAGTTATCAGCAGTAACCTGGAATGAAACAATGTCGCACCTGCCACAATTGGGAACCTTCTCACCATTGGCCATTGATACTTGCAGTCCTGGCTTGTGTTTGATCGTGAGACCAAGTCATTCTGATCAGCATAAATCATCATTATGTGTTGAGATTTAGTCAAATGGTCTCGCAATATCTGCAACATAGCCTGTCTGCCTTTGATGAAGTTCTAAGCAGCAGGTGCAATTGTATCAAAGTTGGGACCAAAGAGAATGTGCCTAGGCTTGTATCCATACAAGCCCTCAAAGGGTGTCATCTGGTATGGAAATTGGTGTTGTACCGCCATTCAGCTAGACTCAACCATTGCAACCAAATTGTTGGTCCAATCGCTTGTCATGCATCGTAGATAACATTCTACACACTGATTCAGCTTCTCACTTTGTCCATCTGTTTGTGGGTGTTAAGCACTACTAAGCTTCAAGTGTCTTCCTACCAACCTAAGCAGCTCTCGCCGAAAGAGGCTTGTGAAAATTCTGTCTTTGTTAGAAACAATGATGACACAATGGCATCAGGAAGCCCATGTAGCCTAAAAACATTTTCAATAAAGACTTAAGCCACTTTAAGTGCAGTGAAAGGACGTTGCAATGCCATGAAATGACCAAATTTTGTGAGCCTGGCAATGACTACTAATATAGTGTTAAAACGTTCTGAATCAGGTAGGGCCTCTATAAAGTCCGTACTCACCCGAGACCAAGCTTGAGAAGGAATAGGAAGTGATTGCAAGAGTCTAGGATATGGAATATTTTCATACTTGTTCCTTTGACATATGATATATTCTTGTACAAACTTGATTACACTTGTCTTTATTGATGGCCAGAATGCCCTCCCATAGCAATACCATGCATCTATTGTAGAATCTTTGATCTTAGTTTAGAGCCAGAGCCAATATAGATCTTGTTTCTGTATTTTAGAAGTCCATCCTGTAGTTGGAAGTCTAGTTTGAACTCAGGTTGCAGGATAGTTTGAGCAATGAGTGCTTAACAGTCTTCATCATTCTCATAGCTTTTCAAAACTTCCTGAATCCATTGGGGCTTAATGGTAAACAATGCTGATAACTCAGGACCTTCTTCCTTTTGAATTTCTCTCGTCGAAAGGGTGTCGGCCACCTTGTTCTCAGCTCCTCTCTTATATTGTACCAAGTATTCCACCTGAGATTGTGTAAATATGCACTTTGACAGCTTAGCAAACAACTGATGTTCCTTCAATTTGGACAAAACAACTCTCAAGTCCTTCACATGTGTAGTAATGTCAAGGCTATAAACCAAGATGTCATCAAAGAAGACTAACATAAGTTTCTTGAGATAAGCTTGAAAAATATAGTTCATCAAGGATTGCAAGGTTGCAGGTGCATTGGTTAGCCCAAATGGCATCACCAAAAACTCAAAGTGGTCATGGTGAGTCTGAAATGCAGTCTTAGGAACATCCTAAGGTTTCACCCTAATTTGGTGATAACCAGCTCTTAAATCCACTTTAGAAAATACTCGGGACCCATGCAATTCATCCAATAATTCAACTATATTTGGCATAAGATATCTATTCTTGATGGTGAGATGATTTAGTTACCTATAATCCACACAAAATCTCCAAGTGTTGTCTTTTTTTTTTTTACTAAAAGTATAGGGGATGCAAAGGATTAGAGCTATGTCTTAAAATGCCATTTTGCAGCATTTCCTCCACCTGCTTTTCTATTTCTGCCTTTTGAGAGTGGGGGTAACTATATGGCTTCAATTTAAAAGGCTGAGCATCAGGTTTGAGGGTTATATGATGGTCATGAGTTATTTGTGGTGGTAATTGATGTGAACCCAATGAGTATAGAAACTCTAAAACCCACGAACAAGTAATATAGGCCAAGAATCTTCCTAATGAATGATTTGAACCGGTGAAAAATAAAGACCTCAATTCTTATTCTAAAGGAGGAAGAATCTAAGATATATGACCTTAGACCTTATTCTCAGTAGAACAAGAACCTTGGTATAAAGATGTAACGAATGACGCCACAATTTAGGTGGTTCAAAGTCTAGATTGATAAGTCAAAAAAGCTAGACAAGACTCATATCTTGAATAAGTTCAAAAGTTTTCAAAAGAACAAAACATATGAAGAAATCTCACAATTTTATTAATTCTCTCAAAAGTTGTCTTTTACACAATGTGTAATAGAATATTTATAGTTTAAAAGTAAAGACTAAATTGACAACTAAAAATTTAGTAACTCCCTAAACAATTAAAAATTAGGAAACTAAAATATAAAGTATAAAAAAAATTAGGAAACTAAATAAACTAAACTACTTTGACCAATCTTGCTGCTATTTTTCTTTATTTTCGTCATCTCTTAGTTTTGGGTAGTTTTTGACCTTTATTCTTCCAATTGAGTTTGTATGAGTATAATTAAAACCCTCTTTTGCTTCTTCATTCACTTGGCCTCCAATTTCTTATTGTAAAACCCTCCAAATTAAATTATTTAACTCTTTCTTGAATCTTTTAACTAGAACTCTCGCCACTGAACCAAATGGAACTTGAATTGGATCATGAAATTCCTTGTAGTCTTGATGTCCACATCATTCCCCCCTTTTTGACAATGATTTGTCTTCAAATTATCACTTGTGTGAAAGTGGATCCGCAATTGCATTTTGTTTGGGAAAAGTCTCACTGAATTCAATCTATCGAACATGTCTCTTACCATCATAATGAATTAACAACTCTTTGAACTTAATTCAAAAATAATTGTCTTGTGAAATTTAAAGAAAGAATAACAAGGAAAACAAAGAAGGAAAATAATAAGAAAAATAAGTGAGAAATAAAAAAAAGTAGCAAATTTGAAAAAATTCTAAATTAAGAAAGAAACAAATAAGGAATGGAATAAATAAAAAATGTGAATAAATGAAGAAAGAAAACAAAGAAGGTGAACAAATAAGAAAAAAGAAGAAATAAATAAGGAATAACAAAAGGAAAGAAAAAAAATGGAAGCTACCTTTTTTTTATCAATTTTTTTCACAGCTTTTTTTTTTTTAAAAAAAAAAAACTATGGTAGCACGAGAAAAAAAATCAAGGATGAAAGATACCAAAAAAATAAATTATATCCACGAACGAAGAATTTTTTTCTTTGTGATAAATTGAAATTGGAGATAATTTTAAGACCAAAACATAAATAAGAATAAAGAAAGATGAAAAATTATAGACAAGTATAAATAATTATAGACAAGGATGAACAATTCGAAGGGTATCCCGAAATTGCTTTGATACCAACTGATGTGAACCCAACGGGTATAGAAACTCTAAAACCCCCGATCAAGTAATATATGCCAAGAATTTTTCCGACGAATGACTTGAACCGGTGGAAAATAAAGACTTCAATCCTTGTCCTAAAGGAAGAAGAACCTAAGTATATGATATTAGACTCGTTTCTTATTAGAACAAAAGTTTTAGTATAAAGATGGAATGAATGATGCCACAACCTTGGTGGTTTAAAACCTAGATTGATAAGTCAAAGAACTAAACAAAACTCCTATTTTAAATAAGTTTAAAAGTTCTCAAAAGAACAAAACGCGTGAAGAAACTTCACAATTTTATTAATTCTCTTAAAAGTTATCTTTTACACAATATGTAATGGTCTATTTATAGGTTAAAGGTAAAAACTAAATTGACAGCTAAAAATTTAGTAACTCCCTAAATAATTAAAAAATAGAAAACTAAAATATAAACTGTAAAGAAAAATTAGAAAACTAAATAAACCAAGCTACTGTGACCAAATCTTGTTGTTATTTTTCTTTATTTTCGTCCTCTCTTGGTTTTGGGTAGTTTTAGACTCTTTATTCTTCTAATTGGACTTGTATGAGCATAATTAAGGCCCCCATTTGTTTCTTCATTCACTTGGCCTCCAATTTCTTATTGTAAAACTATCCAAATTAAGTTATTCAACTCTTTCTTGAATCTTTTAACTCGAACCATCGCCACTAAACTAACTGAAACTTGAATTGGATCATGCAAATTCCTTGCAGTCTTAATGTCCGCATCAGTAATGATGTGGGGACTGAGAAAACATCTTCAAACTGTTTAAGCAGAGCTCAATATCTGCGGGTGTCTGCTCTTGATTATCCTAAGGTCTTACCTAAATGGTAGCACAACTTTGTAGCTGCTGCTGTCCAAAGATTTTCGTGTCTTTTCCTCTTACTAGTTTCATACTCGGTTGCTTCACTACACCTTCCAAAATTACCTCCTTTGCTTCTTTGAAAAACTTAACTCTAAGTTGCTTAAAATCAAAAGTAATAGGACTAAAATGGTACATCCAATCTACCCCCAAAATGATGTCCCATTTTCCTAACTGCGTCACCCTTAAGTCAAGAGAAAATATAATCTTGAATGTCCCATTTCACTCTTTTAATTTCAGCAAAGCTAGTGACAATTCCCCCATCAGCCACTATAGCCTGAAGTGGTTCTGTTGGTTCTTTTAAGCCTGCTAACCATCCCTTGATCTATGAAACTATTTGAGCTCCATGTATCCACTAATATGGATACCAAAGTTTTGTGCAAAAGTCCTTCTAATGCTATAGTCTTCCTTGCTAAAGAATGAGACAAAGCACAAAGAGAAATGTCTACATCCTTCCCTGCTGTACCGGCCACTTCTCCATTGATTTCCTCAGGTTCATATTCCTCCTCCTGTTAGAATCATGTTTAAGCTTTTGAATTTGCATCGGTGTCCTAGACTGTACCTTTCTCTACATTTGAAGCACGAGTTGTTGTTCCTTTCGTATTGTATTTCTTGAGGAGATATCCTTTGCATCACTCCTCCATCCCCTTTTGAATTTTGCTTGTTTCTGTTGAAGCTTGTAACTGCTCTAGACCCTACTACTGTTGCTGCAAAGTCCTTTATTCCTCCCTTTTTATTGTCACCTCCATTTTTATTCCACTGTGTTGGCACTCTTCCCTTTCTTGCTGGTTCCGATGATTGCTTTTGTAGAGTGTCTATCTCAAATGCTTTAATAGAGTAGGGGGCTTTATCATTCTTATCATAGGCTTATTTTCCTCCTTAACCCCACTAATGAAGCTTGAGATAAAATAAGCCTCTGTCAGACTAGGATTCTTCTGTACCAGTAGATACCAAAGCTCCTTAAATCTTTCTTGATGCTTCTCCATTGATCCTGTCTGTTGTATTTTATTGAATTCCTCAACTTCATCTTGAATCCCTTTAGGACCAAATCTTAAGCATAACAATTTAGAAAATTCCTCCCATTCTATCGGTCCTTTGACCATCTTCACCCCTTGATATCATATATCTACTTTGCCTTCTAAATACATTTCAATAGTATCCATCCACTGGTGTTCAGGAACTTGAAGGATAATAAAGCATTTTTGACACTTCCTCAACCAATTTCATGGGTTCTCACGAGAAAATGAAGTTAATTCAACTCTGGGAATTAATGCTTCGTGATGAATGTCTCTTTTTGGGTATTCAACCTCAGACTTTCTTCTATTTCTTGCCAAAGTGGGAAGAAGTGGGGATTGTGTCATTCCTTCCATTTCTTGCTCTTCACCTTTATCCCTAGTTATTATCTTCATGATAGCATTCAGTCTTGCTTCAATGTTGGATACAGAAGTCTCCAACCTCTTGTCTGTTATCTCAAGTTTCTCCTCCAGTCTAGCGAATCTATCGTCCAGTCTGGACACCATTTCTTGAAATCTAGAATCTTGCTACTTGAACTGTTCTTCTTCCATTGTTTTATTTCTTGTGCCTTTTCCATCAATCCTCAAGCATTTCTGGTGTTGCAAGATCGATAGCACTGATACCAAATTTGTCATAGCCCAAGTGAGGAGTCGACTTATGGAGCTTGGTAAGTCGACTGGTGAATGAAAGTTTACAAGATAGTCGATTTGATCACTCAACGAATCGACTTGTGAAGTTGAAGAATGTTTAACTAACGAGGAATTGAAGAGAGAAGATAGAGAGGAATAGAGAGAGAGAGAGAGAGAGAGAGAGAGAGAGAGAGAGAGAGAAATGGACTCAGTATCAACCTTGTTCCTTCGTTCTGACAAAGCTGTACATATATGCGACTTCCTAACCAACAAACTGCTCAACCATTGATCTAACTAACTATCTATCGTTACAACTACTTAGCCCACATGGCCATCTAACTGCTGACTAGGCTTGCTGACTTGGCAAGCTCTGATTGTTACATACTCTTGCATACTTCACTTATTGTGTTTTTCTAATGACTTTTTTCCTTAACAACAATAAAGCCTTTATCCCACTAGGTGGGGTTAGCTATACGGATTCTTTTACACTATTGTACTCTATTTCATATAGGATTCTGTTTTCCTATTTAAAAAATACAAAATAATAAAAAAAAAAGATTTATGGGATAGATTTGTTTTCTTTTCATTTATTTTTTCTTCAGATTGAAGTTTCCTTGTCATTAGTTTGAGCCTTGTCTACGGGTTCTTTTCAGGTTTCTCTTCTTGTCATTAGATATTTTCACTTGGTGCTCTGTTATATTCTGGTACATTTTTCTCGCTTAATAATATTCAGTATTTTGTTATTGAAACGGAGTATAGCTATGATATGAAAATAACACTCTTAACCACAACTAATGTTTGCATTATAGGGGTGATTCAATGCTCTTAAAGGGGGCAATGCGTCACCTTCTTTCAACTCGTACCCCTGTTGTACTCCTTTGCTCCTCTGCTACTTCTACAATTATCCATGCATTTGATGCAGGGTAATGTTTATGCTAGGCATTTGTTTGCCCTTCTTGTATTGTTATTTGAGATTTTTAGAATCTTGACATTGAATTGTTGCTGCTCCTTTCATAACTATGCCCATAATCTCAGCTGCACAAAGTTGGCCAGAATTAGAAACTAGTGCAAATAACAATTGCTGTTATAGGCTACCCTTTGTGTGCTGAAGATTTCGCTGATGCATTTCTCTTACCGTCCATTTTCTAGCATTAGAGTAAAATGTTCTAGAATTTCTCTACATCTGTGTTTCTGTTCTCCTTTGGGTCGTTGTATGTTGGTTCTATGGTCTGTTAGCACTTCTAAACTGGGTTACTCTTATTTTTGACTCTTATTTAGGGGATCTTTGGTCGGGTACTGAGGCAGGCGTTATTAAGATCTGGCCATGGGAAGCCATTGAAAAAGCTCTTTCTTTGGGAAAGGAAGAGAGGCACATGGCGGCTCTATTAGTGGAGAGATCATATATAGACCTCAAGAGCCAGGTCTCTGTAAATGGCACTTGGAGTATATTTACTTCAGATATAAAGTATTTGTTATCTGATAATACAAGAGCAAAGGTTTGGAGTGCTTGTTATTCATCATTTGCAATGTGGTATGTCTTCTATCTCAACATTTTCATTGTCAATTATGTTCACATGTGCCTGTATCTTTCTTTGGAATTCATTTCTCCTCTCTGAGTAATATCTTAGCTTCATTGCATGCTTTCTTTCGGGCTCTTTATGTGGTCCTATAAACTGAAGAAACTGAGACCATGTGCAGTTAAGTTTCTTTCTTTTTTTATAGGGAAATCTTTCTATAACTTTATAGGCATGGCAAAATAGGGAAAAAAACAACAAAGTTCATTATCTCAAGGATAAATTTCCCAGCCTCTCAAAATGTCATTTTGTTGATTTAATTTTCCCTCCCACACTAAC
Source organism: Dillenia turbinata (assembly GCA_037126225.1). Classification (NCBI taxonomy): domain Eukaryota; kingdom Viridiplantae; phylum Streptophyta; class Magnoliopsida; order Dilleniales; family Dilleniaceae; genus Dillenia; species Dillenia turbinata. The sequence goes on along the minus strand of JBAMMX010000031.1, from coordinate 834,015 downwards.
CAAAATGCTGTTTGGCTTAAACTTCTTTTATTTGACTACATGCTCAAAATGACTCTTAACCTGAAGCTCTTACACACACTGACACATATATACACGGCTCGACTGTCACTTGGGAGAATGATAGGGAGGATAATACAATGCAACTTCCTTATGTAAAAGACTAGCAAAGGTGGTTTCCAAGTTATCGTTTAGCTTGATGAATGAATCACTGTAAGCCAAGGTTCTTTCTCTTTTGTATATTATCCAAGGTCATGATTTATTGTACACTGATTCCCAGGGAAAGAAGCCAATCTTGGCAGGTATTCAAATTTATCAAACAGATTTTTAAGGGAATTCCAGCATGGCTGAGAGATTCCTCACGATGTAGACATTGATAAGATCAAAGATCAAACTTATCCTTCTTAGATCCCATCCACAGCTGATCACCATATGTGTGTCAAAAGAAGTAGCAACAGCCCTAAGTTCATAAAACTTGGTGTTCCTAATATAAGGGACATGCTTAGACACTATACCATGCCAAGAAATAAAACTACTTTTACTGCTCTCTCTCGCTAAGGGTATGAATTCAGAAAAAAGAATGATGGATAATCCAAATCTTTTCACTTGCGTTAGACGCAGAGGTAAAGTTCAATATCAATGTTGGAGGTACTCATTATATGTTTTGTTAGTTTTGTTATATTGGTCTTTGAAGTGATGATTTAACTCTACAAACTTTTATTTTAATCTATATTTCATTGAAAGAAACCTATAGAGGAATTAATATTGTAGTTATTTCTTTTTAAGAGTGGTGTTCTTGTATAAAAGGGAGAACACAGAAACTGCTCATTATCTAAGACACTGAAGTAAATGTGCCAGGGATTTAGTCAACTCAAGGGAGAGCAACTCTCTCTCTCTCTCCCTCTCCCTCCCTTCTCAATCGGGGTTTCCTGAATCTTACATTCTAATTTTACATCTTTTTTTCATGTTAGTTTCTAAAGCAGAACTTGAGAATATCCCCTATGAGGAGAAAAAAAAAACTTATGAATCTACTTTAGAAACTAAAACAACAACAAAAAACTGAGGCTTAATCTCAAATTTTTGGGTCAATCATTTGAGACCAATACAAGAGAAAGGAGGGAAAAAAAAGAAATGAGAGAAAAAAAAATCATCCTTAAAAACTTAAACTTATTATTATTTTTAAGTTTTTATGGATAGTTTTTTTTCCCCTCTCCTTTTTGCTATATTAGTCTCAAACGGCAAATTTGGAATTAAAACTTAGTTTATTGTTGTTATAAGTAGATATATAGGTTTTTGAGTTTCTCCTCATCGGGGATATTCTAGAGTTCTGCCATTTGGTGGAAAATAAAGGGGAGAAATGTGTTGGCCAGGTATCTGAAGGCCTAGATTGTTCTCGTGGTTATGAGGCCTGTTAGATAAAATATTATGCAATTTGAATTATCAGTTTCTGGCAGAGTTGTTTAGAGAGTGAAGATGGGGTCTTTTGGGTGAGTAGGAGAAACATTGGAGTTTGGAGATTATCTGTTATTCGGGATGTATGGATAGAGGTATTATTTGTATGCTTGTGGTGAGAAATACACAGGTTTGTTTGATTCTAGTCATTTCTTGGGGGGGTTGTATGGTGGGGGTATGAAAACCAATGGAAGGATATTCCTGGTATTGTAGTTGTCAAGTCTGATAGAAAGCATTGGCAGTGACGCAAAGGTAGAGTTTCAGTCGATACAAGCAGAAGCTATCTGTGGACTAAGTGGTCAAGATTCAGAAATTCGCCAGTCACAAGAATCTATACTAAGTTTCTGATTCAGAGAAAAAAAAAATACATTTGAGATCTTGGGTCAATGTAGTAAAAGGTGGGTCTTGCCTGGAAAGAGAACATCAATGGCGATGAAGCATTCCTCTGTTTTTGGTAATGCTGGTTTGAGAAAGGAAGGAATCGTCAATCGACAAAATTGGTGGCGGCAATCAAGGGGGATGAATGTAAAGAATAATTTGAATTTAAATTTGGCTGATGTTAGACAATTTGACTACTGTCAAAAATCTTTGGGACAACAAGATCTGGACCTTGATTTCAGGAGACTGTTGAGGAAGAAGATGAACAGGAGTTAGGCTTTTAGGCTGAAAAGAATTTGGGTATTGGGCTGATTGGTAATGCAAAATATGGGCTTCTGGAAGTCTTATGGGTCAGACTTAAATTGAGACATTCAGTTTGGGTCAGAAAGAGCCCGAAGTTGAGAAAATGTTAATGAAATCAGTTCTGGCTGTGAGAGAGTATGGAGATTTTCCTTTAACCCGTGATAGAGAAGATGAGAGGGGTGGATCGGAGAAACATCAGAATCTGCCATCTCCTGCAGAAGTAGAGCTTGAATCGTCTTCTGCAGGTGTCCTGACCAAGGAGAAAGTGCCAATTCAGCCATATGATATGAGCTTGTTTACAAGCACGAATAAAGCTATTCCTTCTGTAATGGCTCATATTCTAAAGAGATGAAATCATAGGTCTGAAGCAGTTTCCATCAGAAGAGATGAGGGAATTCTCCTTTTCCAGAGGGGGCTCATATGGAACAGAATAGCAGACATTTCATTGAACCAGGCCGCTGAAGAGTTGAGGAATAAACAATCAAGGCAGTCCTTTACTATTGAGTTCTGCTGAAGGTTTTTCACTGGAGGGGAGTAGTGGTTTGCCTTTAACAGTGGATGAAGCTTCAGGATCTGCCTATACAAGTGCCCCGTCTATGACTCACTTGAGCACAAAAATGGGCCTCTTCCACTGAAGCGGTTACAAAGGGGATACCAAATTGGAGTTAATAAGCTGTTGATTTTGTTGGAAAGGGCTGCAGACAATATGACGAATCAACAGATGAAACACAGAAACTAGTTGGATCAGGATGAAGGGCGTGGGCATGGAGTTGAGGGGTTTCCTGGTGAAGGATTAGACGGTGATCAGGAGGATGAATTACAAAATTTAAGAGCCCAAGGATGGGATGCAATCAGAGGAAAATAGTTAGCATGGGGATACAGAGACAAGTGATTTAGATATCAAGGTTTTGGATGAGGAGTTTCAATTAGCTGACTCAGTTTTGTGGCAGGAGAATGATGATGTTGTACACCTGGGAGTTAGCTCTGGAGATTCGAGTTCTCTGGGTCACCCACCTGTAGTTACTGTGCCAGTGGATGAAGAGGAAAGCCGAGAAAAGTCTCTTCTTGACAAATTAAATTTGAGATTGTCTGAACCTAGGGCTGCTCTCATGTAAGCAAATCACAGTCTTCTGGTTTCTTCTGGTTTATGTTATTAAAAGAAAAAAGAGAAAAAAGGTAAAGGGAGGTGAAAAGATTTTGGGAGTCCAATGGAGTAGCACAGGCGAATAATAAAGGTATTGTACGCTTCGGGGTATCAAAAGAATGTGGAATATTTATTTTCCAGGAACTTTTTTCTCTTCTGTAGGATTTATTTGTGCTTTATTTTCTGCAGTCTCAGGGATTAATAAATGTCGTAGACAAGAAGAGTTCTCGAGGGATTGAAGATTTATTCTCCTTTGATTATGTTATGTTTTGTTTTTCTCTTCTGGGGATTTCTTATCCTTGAATTTTTGTAGATTCTTTTTTCATCTAATATATTTTCTGTTTCTATAAATAAATTAATAAATAATAAATAAAAAGGGGATACATTTTGTTTTGGAATACTATTTCTTTTCTTCTCACAATCTGTCATTCTCTTCCTCCCCCCCCCCCACTTCTCTTATTTGTTACCATCCTACATCTTTTTTGGTATCAGAGCCTGACTGCAAAACAATCTTTGGTTGCCACCTTCCCTAAGTTACTCTTTGTAGAGTTACTCTTCACGAGATTGCTGTAGTAGAGTACAGATTGCTGCAAGGAAAAACGGAATACCAGTTTCTCCATTGTCTATGCTGGTTTCTGCTGCTAGTTCAAATATGCAAGTTCTTTTTGGTTTGTACTCGATTCTTGCAGCAGCATCCACAAGTTAGTTATTGATCGACTTTTGGCTACTGTGGCTTTATGGCTCAACCTTTATTAGCAAATTGGTCTTCTAGTTGTCTCGAATTGGTAACAAACTCTTCAATGATTTTTTAGGATTTTTTGTATAGTTCAGTAAATTTAAATTATTTAAAACCTTTATCAAATTAGCTTATTTTTCAGTTTTTTTTTTCTTTTTCTTTTTGATGGAAAAAGAAATTATATGACATGTGAAAAATAGTGTCCAAAAACCCTAAGGATGAGGAATCCTCATAAGTGAGAAAAAAAAAAAACACTATAAACTAATCAATTACTGCTCTCAAATCCCTCTTTAATTCCTGTAAACTATAATCTTTGTAGATCCTTTGGATCTGAGCCCAGAAAGAAGCATAAGAGATGATTTTATCCAATAAAAGAGGAGAAGAACCATTTCTGAAAATTATAGCATTCTACTCCCTCTAAATACAACCTATACTTTTTATCCCAAATTGTGGAATCAGCCGTTCGAGTGACAAATAACAAAAAAAAAAATTTTTTTTTTAAAAAAAAAAAAAAAAAAAAACTGAAAAAAAAAAAGTATTGATTTAATTTGTGCAGATTTGTCTACGTCACTCATTCTTATCTAAGCCGACTCCAAATTTTTGGGATAAAAGATCTAGGTTATTGTTTGTTTGTTATTCATTCCTATCTAAAACAATTTTCTCAACTAAAACCATAACTATTATGTTTTTATGGACAATTTACATTCAAGTTTTTAACGGCCTACCTCTACGTTTTATTAGATCTTCTATATTTAAGTTCTCGGTCCGCTAATAAAGGGCCCCTGGGTTTCGTTACATATGCCCAAACCACCTCAAAGATTTCTGCATCTTATTCACAATTGAACTAACTCTTAACATATTACATATCTCTTCATTTCTAATATATCTTTTCTAGTTTTGTCACACATCAATCTAAATTTTATCATCTCAGCTACAGTTATTTTATACTCTTATTATTGTTTAATAACTCATCACTCAGTGTCATACAATAACGCTAGTTTTATTGCAATTCTATAGAATTTTCCCTTTAAATGTAATAGTATCGTACGATCATAAAAAACTCCGAATATCCTTCTCCATTATATCTAATCCGCTTGAATCCTATCATTCACATTCCCATCTATATTGCCACCGTTCTAAATGATGGAATCAAGATACCTAAAATGTTTATTTTTTGGTACGTCTCTTCCTTCTAACCTAATCATTTCTTGATCATCTTGATTATTGCCACTAAATCTACATCTCATATACTCAGTTTTGAGTTTGCTCAATCTAAAACCTTTAGATTCCAGCGTGACCCTCTATAACTCTAATTTAGTATTAATACTCTCTTTAATTTTATCAACTAATACTATATCATCTGTGAAAAGCATGCACCATGGTATTTCTTGTTTGATATTTTTTGTGATTTCATCTATCACTATTGCAAAAAAAAAAAAAAAAATGGTGTGTAATATTGAATCTTAATGGAGTCCAATGTAATAGAGAAGTTACCGCTCAAACCCTCGCAAGTTCTTACATTGGTTATAGCTCCATACATATCCCTAATTTTTATACATATCTCTAATAAGATTAATGTATTTTAAAGGAATCTCTTTCTTAATCAGCGCCCATCACAATGTCTTTAGGAATCCTATCGTACGCTTTTTCTAAATCAATGAATACCATATGTAGGTTTTTTTTCTGTGCCCTAAATGTCTCTGTCAACTGTTTTAACAAGTGAATTATTTCAGTAGTGGATCATTTTGTCATAAATCCAAATTAATTTTGAGACACATTTATCTCTAGTCTTAATCTATACTATACTCTCTCCCATAACTTCATAGTATGACTTATGAGTTTAATTCATCTATAGTTTGAATAATTTTGTATATTTCTTTTATTCTTTTACAATGGTATAATTGTACTCTCCCTCCATGGTTGAGACATTTTTTTTATTTGTCAAATTTTGTTGAAAAGAACTGTTAACATAATTGCGCCGAATTCATCCGAATATTTTCACACCTCAATGAGATCAAAGTCCTATAGTTTTGTTATTTTTTATTCTCTTTAGGGGCTCATTTACTTCATGAGAATGAATTTTATGTTTAAAATCTCTATTAATTTCTTCTATAGGTATCGCGACATTTCCTATATCTATTATACTCTCAACGTTAAAGAGATTATCAAAATAGTCCCTTCAATGCTTTATTATGTCTTCGTTCTTTACAAATATACTATTGATTTCACTTTTAATATACCTAACATCATTTAGATATTTTTCTTTCCTCTCTCTTAGTTTGACAATTCTGTAGATCTCTTTTTCTCCGTTTGTCTCTTGTGTAATTCGTTATACACCTTACTATTTGATGCGTGAATAATTTTTTTACCTCTTTTTTTGTATTTTTGTATTTTTCATATGTTTCGTTACTACTATCACTTTTAAAGTTCCTATAGCATTCTCTTTTGGTTCGAATAGCAGTTTGTATTTATTCGTTCCATCACCACGACTCCTTACCTATTGGAGTCTGACCCCTTAAATATTCCAAAAACCTCCCTACCTATACTCTTAATATTATTAGACATCTTTTTTCACATTGTTTCTGAGTTATCGTAAGTAGACCAATTTGTTATTTCAATTATTTTCTCTTAAAGTCACCTTTTCTCCTTTCTTAGTCCACCACTTAATTCTTGGTTCTACCGATGGTCGACACTGTTTTTGTCTTTTAAGTACATGTACGTCTAAAACTAATAGTCTGTGCTGAGTTGCTACACTCTTCCCTGGTATAATATTGTAATTCTTATAAGATATTCCATCACCTCTCCTGGTGAGAAAGAAATCTATTTTGTTAGCATTCGATCCACTTCTATACATAACTATGTGTGACTCTTTTTTCTTGAAGAAGGTGTTTACGAGTGCCAAATCAAACGTTACGGCAAACTTGAAGATGGTACTTCCCGCCTCATTCCTACTACTAAAGTCAAAGTTTCCA
>JBAMMX010000031.1:686886-826533 GCA_037126225.1 Dillenia turbinata | reverse complement strand
CTACAAGGAATTGAGCCCTTCTAAAAATGCTGCTGGAATATTTGTTAAAATCACAAGGATGACTCTAATCAAAGGGCATTGATCTCAAGCATTAATAGAAGAACATAAGAATGGAAAGAGAATGGACAAATCAACTTAAAATAGCAAGATGTTCATTTGGTAAAATTCAAATATTGAGATGACAAAATGGTCTTACAATTTTAGTACATGTACTCACCTCATCCAGATCTAGACCAATTTGTGAAGTGTCACCATCACCAAACCGCTCTAAAAGAAAGAGCAAAAATAAAATAAAAATAAAATAAAGCAAGGACGAAATTTAGTTCTAAAACATACAAGGCAACAACCTCAAATTTATAGTACAATGTCCTGCCAAAGAAATAACTAACCATCCAGTCCAAATTGTGATGTCGAGTATACTACTCCCTCCATGGTGTCTTGGAGTGTGATCTGCTCCTGCGTACTGATGTGATGATCAACATAATTGCTGCAAATTTGCAGGCAGTTAGCAAATACTAAACCGAATCAGAAATGAAGATGGACCATACATAGTAGAAAATATACATTGCTAAAAGTTTTATAAACTGCAGAGCCTAATATGCTCAACAATATGCTGTCTATAAACAAATCACACTTTTTATTCTAAACAGAAACCCTCAAGCACTTGACTTCAAGCTGAAATTTTACAATGACCATACATCACTTTCTACAACCATTTATACTTGTGCATATTATCCAGAAAGAGGTACATGTAAAACTCTAATACTAGATACCATCTTTTCGTACAAATCAACTCAAAAATCCAGACAAGCTAGGTTAACAGAATCTAGCTACAAACATTATACGCACAAAGAATAACTTTATGCATAAAAGCATTATAACAAGCAAGTATATTCTCAGTATGAAGTATTCGGTTTGGAACCAACCCCTTAAAAATATCACTATCTGGGAGCTCAAAATCATCAAGATCAAAAGTCTCTGGCAAAGTGATTGAATGATACGGTGCAGTAGGATTCTTCTGGAGGTAAATCAACAGCAGTGGAGCGAAAAGCCTGCTTTATCTTAAGTAGAGCCTCACTGCAATCGTCGAATAAGTAGTTCACCTTTCTGGAATAGATTCTCACAACACCAAGCAGAAGATGGCTAGACAACCGAGTGCTATTGGTACTTCAGGGAAAAGGATAGAATCTGTTCAAGAGATTTTCAGAAAGGAGAACAAGAAGGGTGGGAAATGTCAGCTAGGTGCAGATGGACATAAATAAAGCATAACCATCTACCAAATAAGCCACTCAAATAAAGAGTTTTAAGGCATGCAAGCATCATCTCACATATTCCCTAGTACATAAGTTAAAAGGTGTTTAAATGAGAGACTCTAAAGTACCATCTTACACCAACTAGATTGGGTCACCGACTGTTAACCAGCACCAAAAAGGGAACAGATTCTATAAAGTAGACATAATTAGGGGCATATTTGGTACAAGGATGAGTGAAGGGGCAAAATTCAAATGGGAACAAAATAACATAAGGCATGTATAATTCCAAGCAAGCATCCTCATATTTTTGCACCAAGGCTGTTATATGTTACACAATCTTTGTGCATGGTAACATATGACCCCCTTTTCCCCTCACTGCTCCCTCTCTTCTGAAAATATCTATGCATTCGTCTCATAGATGACATACAAGATATGGCAGTATATTCTCGAATTCAGCAAAGAGGCCAGCTTCAGGCCACCTTCAACTATGTCCTGTCCCTGAATTCATAGAAACCTTTTATAGTAGATTGCTAAATTGGCCAGTATATAAAATATGAACCATCTCTTCCCCCTGCCCCATGATTTTGTGTTATCTTTTAATATAGATAAGATATTGATTTGCATTGTAGAGCTGAAACAATTTTATACATCAAAACTCTGTAGTTTTATCTTCATGTTGTTGATCTTACTGCAAATAAAAAAAAATAATAATTGAACTAATTTTATGTGTCTCGAGGTGGCAATTGTACCCTTCATAAAGAGAGAATGATAGTGCATAAAAAAGGATCCACCACTTATAAAGAAAAGGTAAAAATAAAATATAAATACAACCACTATAGCAGGGCTCTCCAACCCATTTTTATGTCCTTGAAGGTACAAATTTGAGATGCCATCATCAAGTCTCTGTCTCAACTCATTTGGCCAACACACACAAAATTGAGCTCAAGTTAGATTTGATCCCATGTCTGGTAATTTTCTTTCTTGTCGGGAGGACAGTGACGCTCAAAACAAAACTCAGGTCACCGCTAGTTTCTTTTCATGCAGCTATTTAATTCTCTCCACAATTGTCGGTGTCCTCTCATATCTTTGCATCTTGGGAAGGATAATAACTTGAAGAGAAACTCTTAAGCCACTTATGGATTATTTTCATAAAAACTTAGCCCAGATCTTGATTTATATTTATCTTAGTCATAATTTCTTTTGGACTTCATATTTTTCCATATTTTTTTCCTTGATGACTAGGATCTTCTCCAGTGATGTTTCTCTCACTGCAAAATCTCTAGCTTAGTTGAGTGGTTCGGTAGTCAATTTGAGAAACTGATAAGGTCGCCTTGCCAGTAAAATCAATAAAACCAACCAATGACCACCCATGCATGTAGCCCTAGAACCAACAGTTCCAAAGTGCATAAGACAGAAATAAAGTGCATAGAAAGAATTCAACAGCATAGTTTTCTTTTCACAAGGGTTGCTTCTTTCCAATGAAAATTTTTCTTGCAAGACAAAACTATCCTTTCCCTAAGAAGTTCCCCATTAGTATCACAGACCTTTTTCCCTTTAAATTGACAACCTTAGCATTCAAGAGGGAAAGAGAGAAATATATATATATATAAAGAGAGTTGAAAGAGAACCAGACAACCCAAGAGCATACCATCAGCTCCCATCCACCTTATTCCCCAATAAGGATGCACTAACTATTTCCTATTTTTCCATTTTAGTTGAATTGATCTTCATAACAGCTCTGTTTAAAAGAAAATCCAATTTCCTTAGGTAGTTAATTTAGCAATTAATAACTATTTTCTATAGTTACTTTCATCCCCAAAACAACTTCCAAAATAAGTATCATCCAAAAACACGGTCGAATCTCGGCTCAGTCCTCATTCCTTATTTTCTTAAAATACGATAGACGAGTAGAAAACCCAAATATAACCAGTAAAAGATTTCAAAATCTTTGAGGCCCATTCTCCACCACTCTTAACATCTTAATCCAAGCCTCAAGAACCAGGACAAATTCAACGAGGGTAAAAGCTCTGACAATTATTAAAAGTGTATACAAATTTCAAGAAGTGACCTGTTATTGAGAAAATAAAGAAGAACCTCAAGAGTCGTGAACTGAACCAAATCCTTTCAAGAATATAAGGAAGGAAATCTAAATCCCAAGTCACATTGTAATAAGTTATTTCCTTTGTCAAGATTTTTAAAATAATCACCGCACAATCCGTGACCTTACTTGTTAACCAAAAATGTAGCATCAAAAATTTTCATCACCCACAATAGAGGCAATCTAAAGGTCACCGCACAGCTGTCTGGAACAACAGTGTTTTTAAATGTAGAATATAATATCTTAAATTTCCTAGGATAGGAAGCTCAGGCCTACTATCTACTACATTTTCAACATTGCTGCGGTGGTTGCCTGGGCTGTGAGACATTAGTTGTGAAATCATGAACTGACGTGGCATGAATACATCTACAGATATCAGAATCCTGAGTTGTCACTCATCTTTATGATGATGAAGAGAAGAGGAAGAGGAAAGGGAGAGCCTCTTATAAGAAAGAATGATCTACCTAGGAATCTATACACATCTGGTTTCAATATTTTTAAATTTTGGTAAAAGGACAAGGTATTATTATGGCTGCCTTATGTCCCCCCCATTTATCTCTCAGAATTCCTTGCATCATTGCAGACATTTGAAGGATTGAAAATTGATCTTGGAAGTAGCCTGGCTCATTGGAGAGAAATGCCTAGTCTGGAGAAAGACAGGCAGGGCTGAACTTGGTACCTGGAAGTACCTTAATGCTACGTTCTGTTTCGCTGTATGAGTGGTCGCAATAAACTCCACGCAAGAATGAAGAAGTAAGAACATCAAAAACTGTTGGTTGCTTTTTCTGGCCTATCCCTTCTCCAGTAGGAATCCAAAACTCAATCTCTCCAGAGAACAAAGGGGGGAATTCATAACTGAGAGGGTTAAATACAGCTTAAAGTTGAGGATTTACTAAAACCCCACTTTTGTGTGCAAAACATACGATAGTATCATGCATGAACAGAAAACAATTACAGAGCAGCGCAAGCACACCCACAAGAAAAAGAAAAGGAAAGTGAAGTGAAGGGCCCCTTTTCTTCTCTTCTCCAGTCCAGAGAGTATTTTATACAGAGTCGTGGTAGTGTCATAATTAGGAAACAAATCGCATGTGCAATTGGCAACAGAAATGAAATCCTTATAACGAAAGCAAGTAGGTAAAATTGGTAAAAGAGGCAAAAAAAAAAAGCAACAAATGGATTTGATGAACACAAACGTGAGAATAGCAAGAGAGAGAGGGATGAGGAATGAGGAACAGACCAACTGAGACACCGATGTCGGTGTCAGCAACCTGGTTCTTGCGCAATTTCCTTTCCAAATGAGCAGCAATCCATATGGTTCCGAGAGGGCCCTTCTTGGCCAGTATAAACTGCGAATAAAACATCTTCTTCCTCCTTCAACCCCCGGCCCCACCCCCACTTGCAGAAACCATACAAATAAAGCCTCCGAACGGCAGTTGCGACGACAGCAGAAACCCTAAACGAGAGAGAGAAGCAGAACAACAAAGTTGAAATTTAGGTAGAAAGTTGCTTGATAAAGTCAAAATTTATTTGGGGGAGAGGGTGTGTTAAGTTGCTCGTAGAAATGGAAATAAAACCCTAGGGGAGGAGGATGGGGGAGAGGGGTTCACCTTCGGTTGAGTGGAGAGAAACTGAAACCCTTGAAAGTGTGGGAGGAGGAGAAAGCAAGAAGAACAAGCAGCAGCAGCAGCAAGAGCAAAGCTCCTCCGGAATTCTACAGATCCAGCGGAGTTGAAGCGAGAGAGGGAGAGAGAGAGAGAGAGAGAGAGAATTTCGAATTAATTTAGGTAATAAATAAAAAGCGAAGGGAAAGGGGAGAAACAAGCGCCCGGTTCGTTTGGATTGTAAGAATTTTGGAGCAGAAGTGTTTTTCGACAGAGAGAGAGAGAGAGAGAGAGAGATCGGACGTGGGGGACTGGTTGCTGTTGTGAATCGAAAGGTAAACAGGTATAGTAGATTTTATTTAGATTCTTCTTTTGAATAAAAGGGCGAGATGAGTTGCTCTGTAATTATCGCGAGAGTTGAGTTCGTTTGACATTTCACCGTGTGTCAGAGAAACTCCCGTCGGCCCGCGCGTCCAGCGTCACCCAAATTTAATTCATACTATTCTTTAATTCAAATAAATTTATAAATAATATGTCAAAATTACAAAATTTTTCATCTAAACTTCAGTGGCACCCTCAAACAGACCCAATCTCGTAATTAACTGTTCTGTCCACTCTCCAACTCCTCTCCCCGTTCTACCCTCCCTAATCCATTTTGTTCTATTTTTGCACTTGATATTTCATCTCTCTTCCCTTCCTATTTTGCTTTCCTTCTTCATCTACAATTTTCTCTTTTGTCCAATGGACTTTTGTGATTGTCACCTAGAAAAAATGTGACAATTTTGTCATGGTGATGATTGAGGCTTCATCGGGAGCATGATCGAACTGACGAGTAAAGCAAGAATGAGATATCGGCCGAGATGAAATAATACGGATAAAAAGATAAAAAGATTAATAAGTAAATATTGTATGAATGAAATTTTAAAATTTAAGGAAACGTTTTACTTTAATTGAGTTTTCCGGGAACATTTGAAAGTAAATAGAAAGTTGAGCAAAATTATTTTAGCCATGGCCCAAAATTTTTATGAAAAATTAATCATTTATTATATTAAGAATTTTAATTAACAATTCTGGTTTGGTTTCATGGTTTGAAAGATAGTTAAATACATAATGAATCAACTCTTAATTAAAAATACATAATGAAAAATTGATGCAGATATTTTTATAATAGACTTTGTTAGTATTTGTTGATGTTAAAAATTGATTTGTTACCACGTATTGTCAAACTCAACCTAAATTAATGCAAATAATAATAATTCTAAAAATTAAAATGTTTCAATCAAGTGGTACTAAAGTTGTTTTAAAACATCATTTAAATAATTTGAAATTCTTACCCCTTTGCCAAGCTATAGATATATTTTTTTAAAACGAAAAAATCATGTCAACCAAAAATAAGATTGGCCTTTTTATATTCCTCTTTAGAATCAATGTTTGTGAAATCAATTTTCATGGTTATACCATGTGTAGTTGGCACCAAAATCAGAAACAATATAACAAAAGATTTCACGCCTATGAAATCTAGGACACGGGCTCATCTCCTGCCCAAAATGGTTCTATTAAATTACAGAGAGAGAGAGAGAGACCTTTCACAGGGGTGGAGACCTTGCCTGTTGAGAGCCATCAATGCATCATCCCCACCAAAATCCAACCCAGACAAGGTTATATTAGTTGTCTTGTCTGAACATTCTTTCGAGATCACCGCATACACATTTTCTTCCTCTGCCAGTCACCAGGAAGGTGGCTAGGGAGGTAGAAGTTGCACATAATATAATTTTATTGACTCTGCTACACCAGCAACAGAACCAGAAAATACAGTACTCCAAATGCAGGACTCAAAACATCAGGTCCTTTCAGGCCGCGCTCCTTTGCTATCCGTAACTTGACTGCCTAATTTGACAATGTCTTCCACAAGTATCTTTCCTTCTGTTACAAGAATTTATGGGTCAAGTGAGACAACAAAGTCAAATAATACCAAAGTTATTGGTACACAACACCATGGCCTGCGTCTAAAATCATAAACAAGGACATTATATGACATCTGATATGAGCTGCTCCCCCACCACCAAGAATGAGTTTATTATTGATGAATAAACAGAATAGGAATACACTACGGCAAACTTAGGGTATTGCCTTGTTTTATTCCCAAAAAAAAAAAAAAGTGTGTTTCAGATGCCAATTACATCAAATGTGGAGGCATAAAAAAAACAGAAAGGCGGCAACCTTATTTATCACATACTTCCGTCTTTAGATAGGTTGGTTATGAGTTCCTGGATACCCTCCTTGCCTAAGGTGTGCTTAAGGTATGCAGCTGCAGATGCCACCTCCTTAGGGGTTACTTTCCCATCATCGTCTCTAGAAGAAAAACAAAAGTAACTCATATGAAGGAAACTTTATGTAATATCATAATGAATTGTTAAAAAAAAAGTTTTCAAAATCAAAGAATTTTCACAACTATATATAGGGTTTTGAAAATTTGACGTGAATAATGTTAATGAATAGTGTCATGTTGACTTTAACAGTACCATATCAAGTTTTTAAAACTCAACATGACACGGTTTACACCTCGACAGTTTCATAATATTATTCATGTCGAGTCTTGAAGAGTCGACATGACACTGTTCATTGATAGTGTTCATATCGAGCCTTCAAGACCCGACATATGGGTGTTAAATTTGAAATTTTTTTCATACATGAGTTATTTTATTTTATTTTTTTTGTGTGTTATTTTGGTACATGTCTCGAAACTTATTAGCCTAGTCCTCCCTTTCCAAAAAATAAAATCATAAAAATCAAATTAGATTTTTTTTTTTTTTTGGTATTTAAAAATAAAAGTCAAAGCAGAAAGAGGAGAAATTATATTTATAATTTGTGTGGTAGAAAAAAACCTGGACATGGAAGCAATGGCCCTGAAAGCAGGACCAATCCCCAAAAGCATAGACCAGATTCTAGTTATGATAGACTTGGCACTCTTTTGGGATTCTTGCAGCTGCTTGGCTTTGGCTATGGCTTTCACAGTGGTCAAAACTTCAACAGCCTGGTCACATTGCTCGGGGGAAGCTTCTTGAATCTGTTTAGGGACTTGGTCTTCGTCGGGGCCTCCCACTCCCCCTCCTAGTTTAGGTCGACCGGCTGCCGCAGCCATAGAAGAAGAAGAAGAGGAAGAATGGCAGCGAACAGATTGTAGGACCAGACTAACATTAAGACAGAAAGGGCCAGACATGTCCCTAGAACCCAAATTTGCAGTTGCACCGAACTGGAGACTAGAAAATGGCATCACTGCAAGTGCAGGCTTATTATCTCCTTCAGCATCTTGAGGAGCATTATTACCATGGCCTTGGTCAGAAGCTGAAGAAGAGATGTGAAATGAGCAAGCACTGGCACTGGCACTGGCACTGTCACTGGCACGCAGATGCAGCAACGAATTCAAAAGGAATCCCTTCTGTGTCAATATCGCCCTCGAGAGTTATATAAGGATTTAGCCCTGTTATATAAAAAATATTTTAAAACAGCGTATTTGAAAAAATATTTCAAATCTAACACCCGACGACTTTGTGAGAGAAGAAAGGGAAAGGGAGGTTAAGACTCGACAGGTACAGTGTCAAATTGAATGGTACATATCGTCAAATTGAACGGTACATATTGAGTCATGAAAACTCAACATGTATTGTACGCTTATATTTTTTTAATATATCGAGTTTTCAAGATCAAATATTCCATGCCAAGTCTTTAAGAGTATTACTTTTGGAATTTTTTTTACAAATGTATTGTTTTAAAATTTTTTTTTTAAAAAAAAAGATCGCTAAATCCGTACTTCTCTCGCGCCCTCAAAGCCATCTATTCTGATTCTGATCCACACGCACTATGCACCCTGGATTGGACTGGAAACGAAATATGAATCATCACCAGAAGAAGCAGACTAGGAAGTGCAAAAATTCCAATAAATGCTACACCCTGATGAGATGAGGGCTCCTTTCAATTACATTACATGCCCTCTGTGGCTTAGGAAGCATTGCAAATCGCAAACATCTCACCAATAATCAGTTTGATAAACTACTCCATCGAATGAAATATACACCAATTAATACACCTTTCGAAGATGAATCGATGATTTTAGAACAACGCGGGGAGTGGAAGTGCCGCAGCAATTAATGATCAAGAGTTGAAGGGAAGAGAAGACAAGATAATTTTGAATTTCTGCGGGGGCCGGAGGGTGAAATGGTAAAATCAAAAACTAGGTGGGCATATGATGGGTATATGCCTTTGGAAGCAGAGAAACCAAAATTTCAAAACAGATGCCGAGAAAGAGACCATACAGAGGAAATGAAGAGTAGAAAGATGCTGAGGGGGAAGGAGTCTTGACAGATATTTCTTGATAGATTAGCGGCCCATCATTTGCGCATCTCTCTCTCCATCGGACCCTATTAAGGACAACGACGATCACCGATCAACTTTACTATTAAGGGACAAGGACGATCACTGAAATATTTCGAGAAACGAGCACTTTCTACAGAGACGAGCTCTACACTGACCCAAAACTCCGGGTCTTTCTCTCCCAATGGACGCATCAAACTGCACATTACGTTTAAACATCTCTACATGAGCACGCACAAGCACGGCCCAACACAAGTGAACAAATAACAGCCTGTAATTTGAAAACTAAATGTAAGTATTTTTCTTTAACAATAAAAAGTTAAATTTTTCGTTTGGAACAAACATGTTATCGTTTGATCATTAATTCAATATTGGACTTATATATTAAAATAATTATGTATTATATATTCTCAAATTCATAAATTAAGACCATATGAAAATAATCTGATAAATTTAAAAAATTTCGTAATTTGGATTTAAGAATGATAGAGAATATGAAAATAAATTTATATGTAGGTATCAATGGATATTTATTATTTATGATGGGTTAAATAGAAAATATTTAAATGTAATTTAAAGACAGCTACCATAAGTTGTACAGACAGATTTGGAAGGTAAAAATCACTCTATAACTATAAATAGGGTTATAGTCCCCGGGTCAATGTAACACTCTTCTCCCTAATACCCACATCATATGGAGAGAATTTGTAATGATACATATGACCTGAAAGGCCACACTCAGGATTCTGCTTATACGAAAGTTGAATTGAGAATTCACTCTATTCAGTCTCTGGCTATGAAATCGGATACACTTCTATCCGATCTGAATTTCGGTTTCAATTTATTAAGTTTTTTTTTTTTAATTCTGATAATTTAATACGATATTTGGCATGGTTTTGCATAAAGTTATTTTTCCCAAGAAGTTATATCAGAATCTCTCGTACTTTAATCATCGAGATTTTTCTATATATTTTAAAAGTTTATATAATTTTAATACTTTATGAATTTTTGAAAAATATATATGAAAATTTTTTATGGATATTTTGGTTTTCAGGAAAAAAAAAATATATATATATATATATACACACACACATATATATTCAGTTTTTTTGTGTGTGGATTTCAATAAAGGAAAATATTATGAAATATTTTTATTGAAATCGACCTTCAGTTTTTTATTAAAAGTTGACATCTAGTGTCTCAGAAAAAAAAAATAATGAGAAAGTTTTTTTTATTACATTAAGTATTTATTAAAGTCGACATTCGGTATTTAAATATATATATTTGGGTAAAATAGAAGAAGATGACAATTTTTTAAAAGATTTAAGACTCTTAATGTTTTGAAATATTTTCTTTCCTTCTCTTTTGAGCATTTTTTTTTAAGAAAGTTGATTTTTTTTTTTTTTGAATTTTTGAACTTTTAAACAAAAAAAAAAATGAAAGAAAGTTGACATTTTGAGTAAATATATATTTTTATGAAAGTTGACATTTTTTATATATCCCAATTTCAGAAAAAGAATTACAATTAAAAAAATTTCTAGTTTTGGGAAACAAAAAAAAAATGAAAAATGAAACTTCCAAATTTCAATTTCTTTTTTTTTTTTTTAAAGACCGACTTCCATATTTCAAAAAATAAATTATAATTAAGAAATTTCCATTTTTTAAAGGAAACTTCCAGAGTTTAATTCTTTTTTCTTTTAAGATTTGACTTCCCAATTTCAGAAAAAAACTTTTCAGATTCTAATAAAATAAAACTTTTCTTTTATTGCAAATTCACGTCATAAAAGAATCAATATATTTTTTTTTTAAGAAAAAAATGGATATGGGCCACTTTGAGTCCAAACAGACCTAACCTTGGGTATAAAAGTATTGGAATTCATTGGACTTAATTAAACCCATTTTTCATCCTTATCATTTTTC
The DNA here is from genome assembly GCA_037126225.1 of Dillenia turbinata. NCBI lineage: Eukaryota > Viridiplantae > Streptophyta > Magnoliopsida > Dilleniales > Dilleniaceae > Dillenia > Dillenia turbinata. The sequence goes on along the minus strand of JBAMMX010000031.1, from coordinate 815,290 downwards.
TCTGTCATTTTTATATTCAAAACTGGTCATTCTTTTAGTATGCGATGACATTACATGTCTAGAAAAGTTCTATCAATAAGACGGGATTAAGTTTAAAGCTGGTTGGTTCTTAAATAGTTCTAAATGAACTCACCATCTATCTGAGAACTTTCTTGATGTCCTCTGTTACAGAACGAGAATTTGACAAATTTTGTATTAATACTAGTTGTCGGCAAAAGATGAGAATTTTGGTTTTTTATCGACAACAAAAATATAGAGACGGAAAAGAAGATGAAGGAGGCAGATTCGATAAAAATTGAGCTTTTATATGCCCAATTTAAAGTTAATAAGATTAGGGTTTAAATATCATAATTTTCAAGAAATTGAACCCATCATGATAAAATTAGAATTTTTTCAATTACAGATATGATTCAAATATGAGTATGATTTCGTATATATCTCGAGATGAATTAATCAAAGTAATATGTCATCAAAGTGACCTCTGTTGTGAAAATTAATTTATTTTGGGATATAAAAAGTTATGCATGTAATTCATGTGAGTATCGATCGACCCAAGTGAAGGTCCGTACTTGACAGAATTGCATGTACACCATGTAGTAATAAATGCGTAATAATTATTCGGTTTCACATGTGATCAATTTATCGGTCCAAAGGAAGGTAATTGGTTAACATATTCTTATTGTTAGTGTTTGATTACTATACCTATGGTTTTGTATATATCTTAAGATAAATTAATTGAAATAACATGTCGTCAAAGTGACCTCTCTTGTGAAAATTAATTTGTTTAGAGATGTAAAAGGTTGTGTGTATACAATTCATGTGAATATTGATCGGCCCAAATGAAGGTCTATATTTAGCGGAGTTGCATGTACACTTTATGGTAATAAATGTGTGACAATTTTTTGATTTTATATGTGATCAATTTATCGGCCCAAAAGAATGTAATTTGTTGATATATTCTTATTTTTAGCATTTGACTACTACACAAAAATACAATTTACAAATTAATTATTTTGTCCAAAAATGAAATATTAATGGAGTGTCTGGTATCTTGTGATGGAGATTACACATATTTGAATTTATTTGGTCTTTTTAAATTCTATGTGAGTATATACAGATTATTATTCTCTGTTTGACAGTTAATACTATTCCCACTGATATTAACGTCCAATTCAGATTGATTTTTAAATTGAATGGTTTGAATTTCAAGTTTGGATTTAAACCTTACGTTAAAAACCAATTCTCCCCACTACTTACAGATAAGAGTACCTTTGAAAAGAATGAGAAAGAAAGGTGAGAGATGTTGAATCGCTTATGTCAAATATGATAAAGTGGACCATCCTAGAAATATTTAAAGGCACTATATGTAAGTCAGTTAAGACGAATAAATCATTTCTTATGGATATTGAGAAATAATTTGTCAAGAATGAAATGATTACTAGTACACTCTTAACAAATCATATCTCTATACGGTATAACGGTTAAGAACTCTTGATCACTAAGAACAAAAGGAAAGAAAAAAAAAGAAAATAGGATAAAAATGTTGTAGGTACAACATCACAAAAGATGTAACAAAAGACACCGATTGAATCGGAAAAGAAGGGTTGCTTCTTCTGTAGTACTGAAGGGTACAAGAAAAAGAGAATGTATTAATTTTCACGTTTGAAGTGATAAGAAATGTATATTCCTTAGTTTGATTTGTTCTGAGATTAACTTAACTTCGGTATCAGTACACACTTGGTGGTCATATTCCGTTACAACTATTCACATCAGTGTGTCTATATATGGTTTCCTAAATTGTCGATTACCAATTAATGGTGAAAGATATATCTGCATAAGTGATGACAATAAAGTTTCAGTTATAGTAGTAGGAAGGTTTGGATTATCATTAAAAATTGATTTCTATTTAGATTTTAATAAAACTTTTGTTGTTTCTTCTTTTAAATAGAATTTAATTTCCATTTTTTATATTGGACAGATCAGGTTTTATCTATTCTTTTAGAAATGGAAAAGTTGATTGGTTTTTTGAATCCAAATAGGTTGGTTCCGGTTATTTATTAGGATTTGATAATCTATATTATTTTGATACTGTTACTTCATTTAATGAATTCCTACAATATAGTACTTGAAGCATATAGTTTAAGTTAATCAGTAAGAATTTCTCTCCATTTTGGCACAAGAAATTGGGTAATATCTCCAAACGGAGAATAAGGAGACTTGTGTTAGAAGAAAATTTCATAAATTTCGGTATTTGTGTAAAGTATAAAGGAAAAACAAACCAATAAAAGGATATTGAAACCAATAGAACTTCAGACATATTATAACTGATATATACAGATATTTATGCGTCATTTCTTTTGGTTTTTAAGAATGATCAAAAATATTTTATCACATTCATAGACAATTATTCATGATGTGGTTAAATCGAGATTGCAGCATACATCCTGAATAGGGTTTCCTCTTATGACAATTACTAAAATCCAATAAGAACTTTGGACCAGTACACGTCCTAGTCTAAAGAATTTACACAGTTGAGGTTGTCCAACTAAGATTAGGTTTATTAGACCTAATAAAAAAAATGGACATCAGGACATTTAGGTGATTAGTAAAGTACACTGAAAAAGTTTAAGAGGTATTAATTTTATACTCGGTTTTTCGAGAATGTTGAGTTTGCGGGGGGAGATATGGTTAAAGATATTGTTTTCTAAAAGAAATATGTTGATATTCCCACAGGTGTTATTAGACAATGTTGGAGAACCTTCTATTTCGGAAGAACAAACTCAACGACCTTCAAAACCGATGCCGTGAAGGAAGAGATAAAATTCATACAAGTATCCCGATAGTGATATTACAAATTTCATCAAGTTTTTATCTCATTAGGTTTTGAGATAAAATTTGGTTGATAATTATAGGGTTTAGGGTTTAGGATTTAGGGTTTGGAGTAAAAAGAACTGCAATTAAAGAAATTTCTAATTTTGGGAAACAAAAAAGAAAAGGAAAAATGAAACTTCCAGATTTCAATTTCTTTTTTTTTAAAGACTGACTTCCTAATTTCAGAAAATAAATTACAATTAAGAAATTTCTGTTTTTTTTTTTTAAAGGAAACTTCGAGAGTTTAATTCTTTTTTTTTAAGGTTTTACTTCTCAATTTCAGAAGAAAACTTTTCAGATTCTAATAAAATAAAACTTTCCTTTTATTGCAAATTCACATCATAAAAGAATCAATATATTTTTTTTTTTAAAAAAAGGATATAGGTCACTTTGAACCCAAACAGACCCAACCCTAGGTGTAAAAGTATTGAAACTCATTGAACTCAATTAAACCCATTTTTCATCCTTATCATTCTGCACTGTCCTTTTTATATTCAAAACTGGTCATTCTTTTAGTATGCAATGACATGACATATTTAGGAAAGTTCTGTCAATAAAACAGAGTTAAATCTAATACTGGCTGGTTTTTAAGCGATTCTAAATGAACTCACCCCCTATCTGAAAACTTTCTTTATGTCCTCTATTACAGAACGAGGATTAGCCAAATTTTGTATCAGTTGTTGGCAAAGGATGAGAATTTTGATTTTATATCGACAACGAAAGTATAGAGACGGTAAAGAAGATGAATGAGGCAGAATCGATAAAAATTAAGCTTTTATATGCCCAATTTAAAGTTAATAAGATTGAGATTTAAATAACCCAATTTTCAAGAAATTGAACCCATCAGGATAAAATTAGAAATTTTTCAATTACAAATATGATTCAAATATAAGTATGATTTCGTATATATCTCGAAATAAATTAATATCACCAAAGTGACATCTGTTGTAAAAATTAATTTATTTTGGGATATAAAAAGTTGTGCATGTAATTCATGTGAGTACCGATCGACCCAAAGGAAGGTTCGTACTTGATAGAATTGCATGTACACCAAGTGATAATAAATACGTGACAATTATTCAGTTTTACATGTGATCAATTCATCGGCCCAAAAGAACGTAATTGGTTGACAAGTTCTTATTGTCAGCATTTGATTATTATACCTATAGTTTTGTATATATTTTAAGATAAATTAATTAAAACAACATGTCGCCAAAGTGACATCTCTTGTGGAAATTAATTTGTTTAGAGATGTAAAAGGTTGTGTGTATACAACTCATGTAAATATTAATCGCTAAAGTGACCTCTCTTGTGAATATTGATAGCTCAGATTATTATATGACAATAGTTTGACAGTCTTATATTTTATTTAAGAAAATGATTCAGAGTGGACAGTTGTCCATAGAACATATTGGTACAAACTCTAAAATTACGGATCCATTTATTAAGGGATTGTCACAAAAAAAGTTCATGTGCACACTACTCGTATGGGTGTCATATCATTTCAGGATATTCAGTTTCAGTGGGAGTTTGTGATTTTAGATGCTGACCTAATATAGATATTTTTTGTTATTTCAGTTTAAAATATTTAGAGATTATTTTTTCGCGAAAATAAAGATTTAGTTTTGAATCACACTCTAATATTAAATATGGTTGATCTCATTAAAGATGACCGGTTGGAAATTGACATGTTAAAGATCACATTGCACGATATTTTCATACTACGCGTCCATATCATGATCCATGTCATTCGATTATATCAATTTACGTGACCATTGAGAGTTGAATTATGAAAGAAATGTAACAGAAACCGTCTTGATTCTAAGTTGATATGATTAATAGACGGGATTCGTTGTAGATATATTTTAGTATTGACAGAAAAGTTGAACTCATTCGGTTGTTTCGCAAGTACATAATTATAAAGTTTCATATATAATCCAAGTGAGAGATTGTTGGATCATTAATTCAACATTGAGCTTATATATTAAAATAATTATGTATTGCATACTATCAAACCTATAAATTAAGCTCATATGAAAGTGATGACAAATTTGAAAAATTCGGTAATTTGGATTTAAATATCTCAGAGAATATGAAAATAAATTAATGTGTGATACCAATTGACATTTATTATTTATGATAGATTAAATAGAGAATATTTAAGGGTGATTTAAAGACAGCTACCATAAGCTGAACGATAGATTTGGAAGGTAAAAATCACCCTATAACTATAAATAGGGTTATGGTCCCTGGGTCAATGTATCACTTTTCTCCCTAATACCCTCATCATATAGAGAGAATTTGTGAGGATACATATGACCTGGAGACCATACCCAAGATTCTGCTTATACGAAAGTCGAATCGAGAATTCACTCTATTCAGTTTCTGACTATGAAATCAGGTACACTTCTATTCGATCTGAATTTCGGTTTCAGTTTATTAAGTTTTTATAATTTCGGTAATTTAACACGATATTTGGCATGATTTTGTATATAGTTTTTTTTTCCCAATAGGCACGAGCCTATCCATGCTAGACTTGTGTTTCTGTCTCCAACCTAGTGTGGCAGGACACGAGCCTAGTATTCCTACGCTTGAGGGTTGAACATGGGTGTGGTGTGGAGGCAAAAGTCGAGAGCTTAAGAGGAAGGTTGTGATTGGTTAAGAATTGTAATGTGTGGCTGCGATGGTAGATCCATGCTGCATTTTCTTTGTTCGTTGGTTTTATGGGGAGGGAGAAGATGAGAAAGATGATTTTTATTTGTTCTATTTGATTATTAGATCATATATATATATATATATATATATATATATATTTATATATAAAAGAAGTTCACTTGCTGGAAAAAAAAAATAGCTAAAAGTTTTGGCACCACAATTTTTTTTTTCCCTTTTTCTGATTTCATTTTGGTTTTTGTATGCTTCAAATCAACATGTTCAAATTGATAAGCATCAAGCCTAAAGTTTAGATTTAGAAGATGTTGATCAAATCAATTCAAATAACATGAGCAACTTTATCATCAAATATAAATATTAAATATCTCATAAATAGTGAATAACACAGAATATTGAATAGAAGATCTTTGGCTTTGAAGAAAGCTGTGAATATTAACGAAGTAAAGGAGCCGAGGACAGGAGAAAAATAATTTTTATTCTTCAATTTTAACAAACAATTTTTTATGGCTGCCCCCTTAATTTATTATGTGAAAGTCTCACGTAGTAAATAGTTTAGATATTTGCTCATAAAAAATGGTCATTTATTTAGATCTCATAGAGTTGATAAATGACCCCTTTTAAGATTTACTAATAAAGCGAATGAGCTTCAGCTAAGTGGTATCTCCACGTTCCCTCTTTGTAAAAAGGATCGGTTTCAAATTTCAATGATACACAAAAATAAAAGATTTACTAATAAATGCGAATGTTCATGAATAAATTTATAAACATGAAATTACCGATCATAAATTTTTATCTCAATCAAATATTTATATCTTTTTTCAATATGATGAACCTTAATATTCTAATTTCGTTTATCAATTGGGTATTCTCTTTTACATGCACACGCACCAAAAACTCGATGTTGTATGGCACCGCCTCGACAATAACCTTTGCTTCTTCATATGCTAAATCCAACTATTATTGCATTTTTTTTATACAAGAAAATTAACTAAACGTGATCGAATTGAGAAAGAGAGAATAGAAATAGAAAGACTACTACTTAAACTATCCTTGAGAGACACCAATCATTATTGCATATTTGTTATAAAATCATATGCTTCTTGTCTGGACTCAAACTCCATACCAAATGAGGAATTATCTTATAAGGAACTCTGGAATGAACCATTTTGAAGGGACATGGCCCAAGTCCCAAACCAAAAGAAAAAATTCTCAAGAAGTCCACGAAGGACGCTTACAGACCAGTACTTGACGATTGTCACGATAATCTACTGAAAGGCCTTAACCGCCTAAATTGATCTGTCAAACGATAAGGTCTCAGTCGTCCCGTTAACCAATCGTGACTCACCGAGCAGAGGTAGTCACCCCGATCGGGCAAGCAAATGTCAGCCCTCCAATCAAACGAGTCTCGAAGGCCCCTTATCGGTCAAATAACCGAATGATACACAACACTCCGAGCGATTCTAAAGGAAAGTCAGGATTTCCTTAACTTTAGTCTCCAATTTCATAACGGCAAATTCCGGATCTTTCAAGTAAGAAAAACACCTCTTCCGAAAATGGTAGTTCTACCGATAAATGAGGATCGTAATCAACTCATAATATTAACCTCCGAAATTCCTAAATCAGTTCGACAAGGAAGGTAGGGTTGAAGTTCCCCAACAGCGCACGTCTCTCAGAGGTATAAGTATCCCAAAAACTCTCAGAATGAGGTACGCTCTTTAGGGCTAACACTCTGGGCACACTGATAATATGGAATAGTCTTCTCTCAATTCTCAGTCTGTTTTTTTCAATCGAAAACAGCTCTTTACTAACTTGAGTGTCGGAGTCTCCCCGTTGAAACACTCTCCGGTGGTTTTTGCATGTGTATTCACCCATTGACGGCTACTGTTCGGGTCAAGAAGGAGCTGGTATTTGTGGAGCTATAACCCACCTCCAACAGATTGGCACTATTCGTGGGAACAGACTGATTCTCTGAAATCTTATGACGATGCTCGCAACGGTCATCTCCGACACAGCACCCGCCAAAAGAAGAAGACCAATCATAGGTTTTGATGATGATAACCTTCCAATAAGGATAGATCTTCGCCGTGATGACCTTATTGTCATTACCCTCAAAATAGACTCCTACACTATAAAAAGGGTCCTCGTTGATCAGGGGGCTGATTGTGATCTCCTGACCTGGGACGCCTTCTGCAGGATGGGTTTCAATCCATCTCAGCTTTTTCCATGTACCGGATCCCTCCAAGGGCTTTCAGACGAGCCAACTTATCCTAAAGGCATCATTTATCTTCTTATGACCCTAGGAAGATCCCCTAATCACGCAATCGCTCCCGTCATTTTTCATATGGTAAAGCTCTACTCTTCCTATAACGTCATACTCGACAGACCCAATCTGGACGATTTAGAGGTGCTACCAAGCATGAAAGTGAAGTTCAGAATACCGCTAGGGGTGGCTACCATAAGAAACAACCCTGACCCCTAAATCTTCTTCGCGACCCAAGGCGTATAAGAAGCTTTCCCGGTCGACGCTCTGAAATCTAGAGAGGACACTGAGCCGAGAGCCAAGCTTAAATCAAGCGAAGAAACGATCGAGATCCTTTTGACAAACGACCTCAGTCAAACAGTAAGGATAGGAGCTAACCTATCACCTCCCTTACGAGAGGCCTTAGTCGTCTGTCTGCAACGACACTCGAAAGTCTTCGCATGGACTCCGGAAGACATGTCTGGCATAGACCCATCGGTCATAGCCCATGAGCTAACCGTTAATCCTGACTTCAAACCGGTTAAGTAGAAAAAGAGGGTATTCGCCCTCGAACGCTAACGTGCCATCCAAGAAGAGGTTCAAAAGTTGTTGACAGCAGGATTCATCCGCAAGTTAAGTATCTCGAATGATTGACTAACGTAGTCTTGGTGAAAAGACTAATGACAAGTGGAAGATATGTGTAAATTTCACTGATCTCAACAAAGAGTGTCCGAAAGATAGTTATTCGCTCTCCAATATTGACAAACTTGTAGACAATTCCTCAAGGCACCAACTTTTGAGTTTTATGAATGCCTACTCTGGCTATAACCAAATCAGAATGACGCCTGAAGACGAAGAAAAGACCAGTTTCATCACTGAATTCTGTATATACTGTTACCGGGTCATGCCTTTTTGCCTGAAGAATGCCGGAGCAACTTTCTAATGGCTGGTCAATACGATCTTCAAAGACCAATTAGGTAGGAACGTCGAAACTTATGTCGACGACATGTTCGTAAAGAGCGTTACAGCAGAAGCTCATGTCGCAAATTTTGAAGAGAACTTCCAGACTTTAAAACGATACAATATGCGGCTAAACCCCAGAAAAATATACATTCGGGATCGCTTCAGGAAAGTTCCTGAGTTTCATGATCACCGACCAAGTGATAGAGGCCAACCCGAAAAAATATAAGTAATATTAGACATGACACCCCCTTAGACACTTAAAGAAGTGCAATGCCTGACTGTCGAATAGCGGCCCTAAACTGATTCATGTCCAGAGTTGGCGAAAAGTAGAAGCCCATATTTGATGCGTTGAAGAGATCCCGACAGTTCGAATGGACGTCCGAATGTCAAGCAGCCTTCGAACAACTGAAAGAGTATTTGATGTAACCGTCGCTGCTCTCGCGGCCCGTTCTCAGGAAGGAACTTTACCTGTATTTGGTCGTCTTCGAACGAGCACTCTGTTCTATAATGGTGAGATAGGAGTCCGCCACCCAAAAGCCAGTCTATTACATCAGCAAGATACTGAAAGATTCTGAAATTAACTACTGGCCAATTGAGAAGATAACCTATACTTTGATTGTCTCAGCGAGGTGCCTTCGACCATTTTTTCAGGCCCATACTATTGTGGTACTCACCGATAAACTGCTGAAACAAATCCTTCAGAAGAGGGATACGTCAGGACGGCTCATCAAGTGAAGTGTGGAGTTAGGCGAATTCGATATCTAATACTGACCATGACCTGCAATAAAGAGCCAAGCACTAGCCGATTTTATCCTTGAGTGCACTTTGCCCACGGTATCTGAAGGGCAACTTTCTAGCCATCAAGAAGAATGGGTCGCCCTCGAATGGACTATGCATGTGGACGGATCATCAAACTCTTCAGGAAGCGGCACTGGACTCATATTGGTAGGACCGAACGATTTTAAGGCAGAGTACGCCCTCCGCTTTGATTTCCAAGCCACCAACAACCAAGCTGAGTACGAAACTCTACTAACGGGCCTGCGGATAGCCACCGACATGGGAGCATGAAATGTCAGGGTGTTTACAGATAGCCAGTTGGTCGTGAAGCAAATCGAAGGAGTTTACGAAATCAGAGACCTGGTCATGGTGAAATATTTAAATAAGTTGCGCGAGACGATGGACCGATTAGGCAAAGTAGACATTCAACAAATATCTCATTCAAAAAATGCGCGAGCTGATTCCCTATCAAAACTGGCTAGTTTCGACTCAGTTGCTTCTAGTCGAACGGTATATATTGAAAGCCTGCCATATCCCAGCATCGACGAGCCTAAGGAGATCCTCCCAGTCGATTAGTCGCCTAGTTTGAAGGACAATATAGAAGAGTACCTAAGATACGATCGCCTGCCAGAATCCCCGGGGGAAGCAATAAAACTGAAGCAAAAGGTTGCACACTACGCCATAATCGATGGGGTTCTCTATTGCAAGTCATTCACTCACCCGTATTTGCGATGCCTGACTCCCAAAGTGGAAAATTACGTCCTTTGAGAAATTCACGAAGGAATCTACGACAATCATCTAGTTGCTCGAAATCTAGTTTATAAGGCCCTTCGACAAGGATACTACTGGCCGACCATGAAGGTTGATTCTAACAACTATGTCAAAAGGTGCAACAGATGCCAGCGCTTCTCCTTGGTTCCTCGGCTACCCTCCACAACCTTAATCCAATATCCAGCCATTGGTCATTTGCTCAGTGGGGAATGGACATCCTCGGACAGTTTCCTCCAGCCACAAGACAGCAAAAATTCTTGATTGTGGCGATCGACTACTTTATGAAATGGGTGAAAGCCGAACCTTTAGCCCAAATCACGGCCGCCAAAGTTCAATCTTTCATGTGGACTCATATTATCACCCGGCTCGGTATACCACGCGTCTTTATCACGGATAACGGAAGCAATTCGACAATCAGCGCTTCTGGGAGTTTTACGAGAAACTAGAGATTCAACATAGATTCTCATCGGTCGCTCACCCACAAACCAACAGACTGGCTGAAGTAACCAACCGAATGATACTACAAGGACTAAAGACAACGCGGGACAACGCCAAGGGGCAATGGGTCAAAGAACTTTATGGCATCCTTTGGTCGTATCGTACTACCCCTCGAAGGGCAACGGGAGAAACACCCTTCAGTCTGAATTACGAAAGCGAAGCAGTCATACCCGTGAAAATAGGCATTCACTCGCTCCGAGTAGCTCATTATGATGCCGGGCAAAATGAACGCACCCTACGAGAAATGTTGGACTTACTTCAAGAATTGCGGGAATCTACATCAACACGAATAGCGACCTATCAGCAACAAATGACCCGGTATCATAACCGAAGGGTTAGAAGCTAAATGTTCAAACCCAGAGAATTGATGCTACAGAAAGTGGAGGCTACCGGTCAACGGCAGTCTAGGGGTAAGCTCGCCCCTAATTGGGAAGGTCCGTATTGAGTACGTTCTATAGTTTGATCGGGAACGTACCAATTCGACAACCTAGACGGGTCAACGATACCTAGAATTTGGAACTCGAAAAACTTACGCATATACTATCAATGAATCTCAGCGTTATCCAACAGCCAGGAGGTCTTTCTTAGGCATAACTTAAAAATTTCCTATCGGAGGGCCTCAGTTGCCCAACTTCTATCAATCGTACGCGTCGTCAAGAGGGGATGTAACTCTCCGAACGGGTGGATGCGGCCCACAACTTAAAAATTTCATATTGGAGGGTCTCAGTTGCCCAGTTTCTACCAATCGTACGCGTCGTCAAGAGGGGATGTAACTACCCGGATGGGTGGACACTGCCCACAACTTAAAAATTTCCTTTCGGAGGGCCCCAGTCGCCCAGCCTCTACCGATCGTACGCGTCGTCAAGAGGGGATGTAACTCTCCGAACGGGTGGATACGGCCCACAACTTAAAAATTTTCTATCAGAGGTCCCCAGTCACCCAGCCTCTACCGATCGTACGCGTCGTTAATAAGGAATGTAACTCCCCGGATGAGTGGATGCGGCCCGCAACTAAAAATTTTTCCTATCGCTCAAAAGGCCTCAGTTGCCCAGCTTCCGCCGTTCACACAGGTCGTACAAAAATCTTTTGAACAGGAAAAGACTTAAAGGAAAGATCCGCTCTGACAAAGACTGAAGAAAGGCATACAACCAGACAAGAAATAGAAAAGGTGAAGAAGCAAAATTCAAGGAAGTAAAATACCATCTTTTCGTCTGCATAAAACCGTGCTCGGTTACAAAAGAATATACACAAGCCCCTAGGTTGAACTAATTACACTAAGAGAAATACACATTAATGTTCTTCCACAAACAATTTTCAACAATTGTCGTGGAATAAGGAGATGACCCAATAACCAAGGAATAACACAATCCCCAGGCTGGATAGTACGACAATGTAGCGCTAGGGATAAAAAGTGGCAAGTTCGGGTTTTGCCCCACCAAAGCGACCCGAACTCGACCTACCCATCCAAAAAACAGTATAAGAAACACTCCCACCGCATCTGGATGGCGAGGACCAACCAGAGAAGGCCATGCAAGGTGATATAAGATACACCCCCTCAGTGGCAAGGGATCAGATATGCTAACCAAAGTGAACGGTAGATATAATGAGATCCCAATCCAGTAGTCCTCTTTTTTAATGAGATCTCATTCCAGCAGAAGTCACCTCAATCAAGGAGCATTGCACGCTACAACACCTTGCAAATTGACCCTCGGGAAGGATCATTCTCAACCAACCAACCATGAAAGAGGAGTATCAATTCTCTGCGAAAGAAAGTGGATACGCATCATGGCTATTTATAACAGTAAAAAGGAGAAGCCTCAATTAATTCAAGGAAGATGAAACAGATCAACACAAACGCAAGTCATAAATGCCGAAGTAAATTGTCTTCGGTTCCCAATGAAGAAAGTCGTATCTGATGAGACATACCAGCACTCCTAGAATGTAAAAAGGGCGAATCAGAATGGGCTGAGCATCCCTATACATTCATAACGTACGAAGCACGCTTCACAGACCTTTACTTATGACTTTTCTTTTCTAAGAAAGCCATAAATTGGGGGTAAGTGATGAGACATAATCCAAGACCCAAACCAAAAGAAAGAATTCTCAAGAAACCCACAATGGACACTTACAAACCAGTACTTGATGATCGTTATGATAATCTACCGAAGGATTTTAGCTGTCTAGATCAATCTGTCAAACGATAGGGCCTTAGTCACCCCGTTAACCGATCGTGACTCACTGAGCAGAGGTAGTCATCCCGATCGGCCAAGCAAATATAAGCCCTCAAGCTAGATGTGTCTCGAAGGCCCCTTATCGATCAAAAGACCGAATGATACGCAACATTCCGAGCGATTCTAAAAGAAAGTCATGATTTTCTTAATTTCAGTCTCTCATTTCATAATGACAAATTTCGGATCTTTCAAGTAAGGAAAACACCACTCTTGAAAATGGTAGTTCTACCAATAAATGAGAATTGTAATCAACTCATAATATTAACCTCTGAGATTCCCAGATCAGTTCGATAAGGAAGGTATGGTTGAAATCCTCCAATGACGCACGTCTCTCAGAAGTATAAGTTATCCCAAAAACTCTCAGAACGAGGTACGCTCTCTAGACCTAACACTCCGGGCACACTGATCACAGGGAATAGCCTTCCCTCAATTTTCAGTCTCTTTCTTTCAATCAAAAACCGCTCTTTATTAACTTGAACGTCGGAATCTCCCCACCAGAACATCTTCTGACGGTTTTTGCATATGCATCCACCCATTAACGGCTACTGTTCGGGTCAAGAAGGAATTAGTATCTGTGGAGTCATAACACACCTCAAACACGTTTGTTTATATTCTATCCTTATTGTATTCTCAAAAGAGTTATTATCCAGACAAACTAGATTGTCAAATTAGATTGTCAGATTCACACTATGATCTATTCTTCATTCCCCTGCCATTGTAGGGCTTGTCAAATTTAAAGGTTGATTTTTCTTTGAAATTAACTTTCTTGATACTTGAGGTATTTTACTATTGTTCTTATACTTCATATTCTTCCACAAAAAAAAAAAATATTAAAATAAATTATAGAAATTTATTATAATTACTCGGAATTAATTAAATATGAAGTTTATGTTACCATGTCCATGTTAAATAATTACAAGGAAATTCATAAATTATAAGCAATGCTTGACTATCAATGTGTGTCATCGATTATAATATGTTTTTATTGGTTTAAGATGCTCACGAGGGGCATTTTAGACATTTTAGGTAGGGTTAATGGTGTAACTCCCACTAATCCATATTTACCTACTTCCTTGATTCTATCTAACGTGCAATTACACAACAACCAAGAGACTAACATCTCTATTGATAAGAGCATTATATGGAAAAAGAGGTTATGAGAAATTTCTCTTGAGTGAGAATTAAATGAGGGCATGAGAAAAAATCAGTGTAGAGAATTTCTTCTCCATCACAATGATCGTCGGACCGAGGGTTGCGGCTTTGTGATATTGCGGTGGTGATTCGATTAACATCGTGATCACCATCCCGACCGCGAGATCTAATCGAGGGACGTACGGATCGGTTAACTTTGGGACTGTACACATTGAGGTATTTATTCTTATACCCGTTCTCTAATTTTATTTTTTCAAAAATTATTCAAATGTTTTCGCTGCATGTGAATCGAGTAAATAATCCAACAGTTTCAAATGGCTATTGCATCCCTGATACTAAGAAATCTTCATATATGTATTTACTGTAATTTTGGTAGATCAAAAGCTATATTATATCTACTTCATTTTTTAATAAAACAGATTATACAATGGACCCATATTTAAATCAAACAGAATAATAATAATAAAAATGATATTGCAATAAAATAAAGAAAAGATAACAATTAAAAATTAAAAAGAATTTTAATATTCTTTCTTTTATTTGATTGCTTTTATTTTTCTAATGAAATCTTATGACGGTTTCTTTTCTTGTAAACAAGTCTATAATCTCTTATAACACCTAAGCCTCCTTCTATATTATCTAACTTACTCTCAATGTTTCTCGATCTAGATTCCTAGCATGTGTAAAAAATCACAATTTCTAATTATACATGTATTTTTAATTAAAAAGAAGAATAAAACTCTAGAAATTATATGAGTTTAAAATCCATGTCTAAATATAGGAGAAAAACTCTTTTCATGTCTTCTATGATTTCTTAATAATTTTTGAAATCACAAAAGGTTTTCAAAAATACAAATCTGTCATGACAACTTTTCAAAAATTACAAAAAGGTTACAATAATTTATAAAAATTTAGCCCTAAATTTTCTAATTAATTTATCACAAAAATAATATCACATTGAATAAGTGATAAATACTGAAAGAGTTTTAGGATAGAGAATAAACCTATCACATATGTATTTTGGTTCCGAATAGATATAATATAATCTGCAAAACCCGCTAGTAGAAAAATAGCATTTCCTGGTGTTCAAAAACGCCAGTTAATATTATTTTCCCGACATTTTTTATTTGCTGACGTTTTAGTGTGAATGCCGTTCAGAATGATTCCAGGATAGGTTCTCCTGACAATTCTAAATGTAATAAAACAAGAATAATACAACACTAATAAAATGTCATTTATGTATGATTACGGGGCATTATAAACCGCCGGTAAAAATGTGCCAGGATCCCATGTGCCAAGCTTTCGCGACAGTGATAAGTGACACATAAATTACTTACCATGGCAATTAGAAATGCCATATTTTGAGTTTAACAAAGCAATTACAAATGTCATATTCGATGGTTAATATGACATACTGAAATGCCACAAAAAACAATATAATATGATATTTTTAAATCACTACAAAATAAATGTCATATAGAGACGGATAAAAACCGTTTGTAGAATCCAAAAAAATCATTGACAGAACCTTTTTCAATGGTTGAGACTTTAGTTGACTATACACCAGTCGGGATAGATATATCCCAACAGTTATGATAACCATTGGAACATATCCAGATATATACCGACCATTAGAAAACCATTGGTAAAATTACACTCTTTTATCATTGGTTGTCAGAAGTGTAAAAAAAGTTACTATTTTTATTATCAATTTAAAAGTATTGATAAAAGTTACGGTCTTTTATTATCAGTTATACAAGTATCAAGAAATATTGTCTTGTTTTGTCTATTATCACATATGTTAATATAAGTTACTATCGTCGAATATCACATATGTTACTATAGTTACTGTTTTATATCGTTGTTTACCACATATATTACTATAAGTTACTCTCTTATATCGTCGGTTATCACAAATATTAATAAAATATAGTGTCTTTTATTGTCGGTTAGACAAAATGTTAGGAAATATTATCTTATATCATCGGTTACACAATTGTTAAGAAAAGTTACTTTTATTGTCGATTAGAAAAGCGTTAAATAAAGTTACTATCTTGTATCGTCAGTTACTACACGGTTATTACATGTGCTAGGAAATATCTACATTTTATCATCGGTTATTATTGGTTACTACATGTGTTCTGAAATATTACTATCTAATTACTACATTTTATCGTCAGCTATTAGGAAATATTATTATCATTTATCGATGTGTTAGAAACTGCTAGAAAATGTTACCTATTTATCTAGATGGTCGTTTGGTTTGTTTATTATAATGCAAGTTTACCATCAATATATCATTCACCATCATTACAAATCATAACCCAAAATAACAACCCATCGTTACAATACAAGATATTAATAATAAAGAAAAAACACATATAAAAATTAATATATTAGCAACAAAGTAACAATTTTTTTTTTAAATAACACACTATATCTAGGATATAATAAACAAATAAAATTATTCTTCCTGTGACTCAGGGGAGTATGTATGTGTTTTTTGGTCAAATCAAAAGGGGAAAAAGAAAAAGTGTAATTATCCTTTTTTAAAAAAAAAAAATTGGATAACATCTTGGATGGTTGGATTTCTCTAGACCGAACTGGATCCTCGTATCAATAGAGTGATGCAACTTTATAAAGTCATTCTGAATATATGTTATAGAGAGTTTCAGTGAGTGAGAGTTTTGATAGATTTGAATACAAAAAATATAGTATAAATTTTGATTGAGTGAGAGTTTTTATTGAAAATATGTTTGGTTGAATGATAATTTTTTATGGATTTTGAAAGCTTAGGAAGGAAAGGAGAGTTTTTGAATGAATGAGAGAAAATAAGAGAGTTTTAATGATTTTAAATGATGTTAACCGTCTTATTTTCACAAACAATTTCAAAATCCATCATTTTTAAAATTTTGTCTCCCGCCCACTTTTATTTTATCCTGGTTTTAGTTATCTAACTTTTAGTTTTAGTTTTAAGTTATTCAAAAACCCGCACATTCACGTTCTCAATCCAATATTTGATCATTTTTTGTCACGTTATCAATCCAAATTGGATATTTTATCTAACGGCTGGAGCTAACTCTAAAATAGACATGCCACTATATCATACAACTTAAAATTATATCACCAATTATTTTAATTTTAATTTGATATTATAAATAATCAATTATTTTTAAAAAGGCAAAGCAAAAATATTAAAATAAATTTTTGATAAAATTTTTTCAACAAAAGAAAAAAATGGAAAAAAAAGAGTCATAGAACAACAAAAAATAGAAAGATCATAAAATTAATATTAGAAAAAATATAGAAAAGTTATAAAATTAATATTACTATAAATTTTGAATAAATTGAATTAAAAGCAAAATGAAAATCATAAAATTAATATTACCAAAAAATAATAATTTTTTTTTTTAATTTTAAAATAATTTTTTATTTGTGTAGGAAAAAAAGAGAGTTAAATAAAAAAGAAAATTAAAAAGGAGTGTAGCAGGGAAAGAAAGAGAGAGAGAGAGTTAAAAAAAAAGAATAAAGAAAGTTAAAAGACGAGTGTTTAAAAAAAAAAACCATAAACAGGCGGTTTACCACACAGTATGCACGGTTTACCGCACCAGCATGCGCAGTCACTCGTGAAGTCATGCGGTCGCCCACGAAAGCATGCACAGTCGCCCTTGAAGACCCGTTACCACTACTTACAATCAGTCACCACTACTTACTACTATCACCCGTAAAAGTCCGTTACCACTACTTATCGTTAGTTACCACTATTTACCACTACCACCCATTACTACTACTTACCGCCAGTTATCAATATTTACCAATATTAATTTGGAAGGGCCCATTCTTTTTTTTCTTGTGGGGTACCTTGATGTACATAGGCTTCCCGCCTTTGCAAAAGTATCTTTCTTATCTTAGCCTCCAATATAGTGGTAGTAACAACTAGTAATATAGTAGTAATTAATAGTAAATTTGTGTTATGACTTTATGAGTGACAATAAGAGACGATAGAATAGTGGAAAAGACTATGGAACCGTGGAATATAATATAATGGTAGTAATTAGTGATAACTAGTAGTAAATTTATGTTATAACTTTGTGAGTGACAATGGAAGACGGTGGAACCATGAAAGAGAAAGTGGAACCGTAAGGTATAATATAGTGGTAGTAATATAGTGGTAATAACTAGTAGTAATATAGCAATAACTAGTAATAAGTTTGTATTATAACTTTATGAGTGACAATAGGAGACGGTGGAACCGTGGGAGAGAAGAGAGAACCGTGGAGTATAATATAATGATAGTAACCAGTGGTAACTAGTAATAAATTTGTGTTATGACTTTATGAGCGACAATTGGAGGCAGTGGAGTCATGGGAGAGACGGTGAAACCATGAAGTATAATATAATGGTAATAATATAGTGATAGTAACTAATAGTAAATTTATGATATGATTTTATGAGTGACAATGGGAGGCAATGGAAGTGTGGGAGAAAAGATGGAACCGTGAAGTATAATATAATGGTAGTAATATAATGACAGTAGTTAGTGATAAAAAATTTTAATTTTAATTTAAGATTTTATAAATATTTTAATTTTAATTTAATATTGTAAAAAAACAAAAATTTTAACACATGATATTTAAAAAAAAATTCAATAAGTGTAAAGAAAATAGAAAAAAGGGATCAATTTCTAATAGAAAATGAAAAAAAAATCATAAAATTAATATTATCAAAAAAATTTGAATAAATAGAAAATAATGTGTTAAAAAAAGAAAAGGTTAAAAATATAAAGAAAGCTAAAAAATAGTGTAATAGGAAAGAGAGAGAGAGAGAGAGAGAGAGAGAGAGTTAAAAAAAAAAAAAAGAATAAAAAAAGTTGAAAAAAAAAAAACCGAAACACAGGGCAAAAGACATGACAGGCGTGGTCTACCGCGCCTGTTGTTTGCTTCTTTTTTTTCTTTTTTGGTTCTGTGTTTGTTTTTTTTTTGTTCTTTTTTATGGTTCATTTTTTTGTTCATTTTTTGTTCATTTTTTGTGTTTTCTTCTTTTTTTGTTCTTTTTTTTCCTTTTGTTTTTTTACATGTTTTGTTCTTTTTTTCACTTGTTTTAATTTTAATTTAATATTGAATAAATTAATTTTAATATTATAAAAAATTAATTATAACCGCGGATTTTTAAAATTTTTGAACTAAAATAAACTA
The DNA here is from genome assembly GCA_037126225.1 of Dillenia turbinata. NCBI lineage: Eukaryota > Viridiplantae > Streptophyta > Magnoliopsida > Dilleniales > Dilleniaceae > Dillenia > Dillenia turbinata. The sequence goes on along the minus strand of JBAMMX010000031.1, from coordinate 795,920 downwards.
GACATTTTTGAAATTGCTAAACTAGCACAAAAGTAGTGTCAGAGCTGTCCATCAAATGCCATCCCAACAAAACTATTTGGCAACAAAAAGGCACCCAGCTTATAGCTTCATCCCAAGAAAAGCTTTGGACACTCAAAGTATCTAATAACTATATGCTGCTCTTAGGCTTCTTCATAGGTCACCTGCATAAGATATATCAAATACAAAATTTAGAATTTGAACTTATGCTTTGGAAACAACAGAAAGCAATTCGCAGGCCCCTAAATTCTTTTCATAGACATTATATTTTACTCTCCAATCACAAGAATTGTCCGTATTGACATTATATTCTTTATCCACAAGGGTAAGATGGATCATTATAATATCACAAGATAGAAATTGAAGTTTGGAGTAACTAATACTAAAATTTTTCATCTAACCATCAACGACATGTCACTCATATTAAGCAATAGACAGTATTAGCAATAAACCAATAGCAGATTAGTTGGCCCAGCAATAGTTACTCCAATTGCATCTCCAATTGTTCTGAACATTTCATAAGGTCTCGTTAGTTATTCATCAAAATCAATCGCCATATTTACATGAACAGTACACCAATGGGATCCCAATGGTTGCCTACACACCATAACTTGTCGATCCAAACTCTCAACAACTCCAATTGCTACAGTTTTGTTTGAATCACCAATACTTCTAAGAGAAACTTTATCTCGAACCTAAAAAATACATATTACTTAATTAATTTAAAGACATAATCACCTAGTGCTTACCTGAAGAGACTGAATAGAGTTATAATTCAGCATGTGGTCTCAAGAGTGTGATGTAGATCTATTATCAGATCTATTCTCATCTGAGGAGGTGTATCTATGTCCTCTTACTCGTTGCATTGCTTCTAGCTGCTGGAGTTTTTCAGCCATCTTTGCAATGGAGACAGAATGCTCTTTCACCATGCGATAGCATGCGCTACGACTAGGTATATCATCCATTGGATCAGCTTTTGTAACACCTAAACCGTACATCCGTACTCAACCATTCCTTTCGAGACCAAAGACTTGTCCAAACACATCATTTAAGCCTATAGTATCTTGTGTACCCAGTGGAAGTTGAGCAGATATATCCTTCATTTGTTGCTGAAAATACAAGACATAGAGAAAGGGTAAAGCAAATAATTAAATAGACAAACATGATACGAAGTAAAATCATAATCCTCGTCTAATTCCAAACTTCAGTATTTTATCAATATACATGTTTTGTCCCCCCCCCCCAAAAAAAAATGCACTCATCCAATGATATATCTGCAGTCATCTTATATTTGTTGCTGAAAATTTAGGATACAGAGAAAGGGAAAGCAAATAATTAAATAGATAAATATAATACCAAGTAAAATCATAATCCTAGTCCAATTCCAAACTTTATTGTTCCATCAGCATACATGTTTCATCCCCCAAAATACACTCATCTAATGACATGTTTGTAGGTTCAGCACCTAGCAGTCATTTCATATTTTACTCTTGCTATTTTGCACATGAGATCATTATCAAGTATAAGGGTATCATGTAGAATTTTTATAACCAAGTAAGGAGGAAAAATGCAAAGCAGCACCTTAGATTAAAACTTAATGTCACAACTTTAAAACATTTGCCCTATCATTTTACTTACACACTTTTCAGCAACAGCATCACTTGATGGATTCCCATTTGAATCGAAGTAAACTAAGCTAAATAAATCAGCTTGAGACAAAGGATGGCCAAGTTCCTTTTCCTACATTAAGTATGCAATCAGAGTAAGGGTAGAAATGCTAGAACTTTAGTTATTATTGCAGCTTAAAATTTTTACCTTCTCTATTCGAACTTGATCAAATGATTTCTTTCTTGTGTTTTGGTTCATATGTTTTGAATTCCTACTCTCCTTGTTTCTTGCACAAAGGATTTGAAATAAGCCGTATTTAAATTAATCAAGACATATAATGTAATGAACTTCTTTGGAAAAATGAGAATATTCACTGTATACCTTATGTTTTTCATCTCGACATTTAACTAAGAATTTTCTCCACTGGTTAGGAAGTACTCTTGCTAGTCTATTCAATATTTGTCTTGTTGTTGTCTCTTTGGGATCAAAATGTTTAGTTCTGAGTTCAGATTTCCAATCTCTCCACTTCTTTCCAAGGGATTTCAAAGTATTTTCTTCTAATCCTAGGGGAATATCAAAATTTTCCTGTAATACATTTAAATTAGATAGATATACAAGTAAAGCTAGATAATATCTATTCATTGAAACATACTTGAATGCAAATAAGAAGTTATCACTATACCTTCATAACATCTATCATCTCTTTCCTACAAGATTTAGGCATATTACGCCAATCATCAATATCAATTAGTGCAAACTTTCCCATCCTGGCCAATAATCCTAAAAATGATACAAATATACTTGCATTTTCACCAATGGGATTATCGTGCTCATTAAACTGCACCTTGATTTAGTCTTTGGGATCATGTATAGCCCAAACAGCTTTCAAAGTGGTATAACCTCTTTTTTTCTTAGGTGCGTCATGATTTCTACAGCTATCTATGAATACCAGCAAGAAATAGAAAAAATAAATAAAATAGTAGCAAAATTTTTATAATCTTGAATTTTATACAATTGAATAAGAAGAATGATATGAACATCTAAATGTCATTGATTGTTAGAATAATACCTGTATTAGGCTCAAGTTCTATGTCCATCCCATCTTCAATATTTTCATCTGTTAAAAGAGTTCTGGACTGGCTTGCATTGCTTCTCCCACCTCTAGTCCTAGCCATCTATTGAAATCTGAAATTGTGAAGTCAATACCGTGCACATAATATTTAAATTGTTAATAACTAATATAATTGACACCCTAAAATGCAAGTACACATAAAATGAAAGGAAGTAAATGATGGGTAAAGTGCTAAAAATAAATTTATAGCAATAGTGGTACGAAGTCGAATTTCAAGAGAATTAAATTGATTTTCATTAGTTAAGTGGTAAAAATAAAAATGGGGGTTTGTCAAATAAATTTCTAAATTAAAAATAACAACTAAAAAAAAAGAGAAACAAATTAACAATTAAAATAATAAATATTGAAAGAAAATCTATTTACCAAAACTCTGATTCAAGAATTCACCACATTCAATTATTTCACTGATTATATATTAAAAATATTTTTCTTACATTCCAAACATTTAACCTTAAATTTATTAGGATAGCGGTAATAAATCTTGAATTTTTCTAAATTAATTGACCAAATCCAATATCCAATCAAAACTTATCATTAATCGACTGGTCACGATAGCGTTCCATATCAATATAATGATAGTATTATATTCTGGAAAAACAGTTAAACCAAAATATAAATAATTGAGATAGCCGTAATTATTCAATTTTGTTCCATCAATTTTCTAGGTTAAACATAAATATTGGTAAAAGACTCATAAACACAAATAATCTAGTTGCTACTTGTACTATTCTTTCATGATAATTACGAATCACTGAAATTCTGAATAATAATAGAAAAATTAATATTGTATTAAATTGTCAGATTAATCAATACCAATCTTTTATGTAAATAAATCAAGAATCAACGAATACTTGAATTAAAATAGTAAGAAACTAAATGAAGCACATAACCTTATAGTGAAGACAATCGAATAAAAATTCTTCTTGAATCAAAAAAATAAACTAATCACTCATGATTGTAAGTTTTCAACAAAATAAAAAAATAAAAAAAAAAAAGAAAAAAAAAAGTTCCAGGATAGAGAAAGTGGCTCCAGCAGCAGCCGCCTCCCTCTTGCTGTTTGTGTGGAATAAATAGTGACGGCAGCCTTTTGAGGAATATATATTGGTGTCCTGCTGCTGCCTTCTTTTGTGTTGACCTAGATCTAAAAGATTCTCTTAAGCAAAGGATAAAAAACGACTCCTCCAAAATAAGAAAATTAAAAGTAACTCTTAAAAACAATTTTATCTAAAATAAAATGTTACAAAAATTAATTAAGACTAAAAATTAAGTTTCTTCTTTTCTTCATAGGCCCAATACGATATCTTGCTTCATTTAGCTCCAAATTGTCTCTTTAATCCCACTTTGTCCAAATTTTCTGATTCAATTACCTCAAATAAAAAATTATAAAATTCAATCATTAGAATACTAACCAATACAAAGTAAAATCATATTACCTACAATAAATTCAATATTTTACACATTATCAATAAACATTTATTTATATCCAAAATGGCCTCCACAAAAAATTCATAAAACTGGGTTGTCAATTGCTTCCCCTATAACACCTTCATGAACCCAAGAAATCTCTTCATATAAATTTGATTGACTACATGAAGGCTGAGTTTGCAGATAATTCTCAACATCTATAAGATCCATCTTCAAATCTTTTCTTGCTGCAGTTGGGATAATAACTTGCCACCCTTTCTCTAAAGGGTCTTCTACATAAAATACTTGCTTGACTTGACTAGCAAGTACAAAAGGTTCGTTGTGACGCTTTACATTCTCAAAATTTACTAGAGTAAAACCATCTGCATCTTGCTTTAACCTACTCCCCTTCAAAACCCAATTACAATCAAATAAAACTACAGTTTGACCTCCAATATAATGCAGCTCGAGAACATCCTTTAAGATACCATAGTAGCACAAGTCACTTGAAATAGGATTTTTGTCCTTCGTGCTTGCAAAACTTGATGTTGTAGCATTGACCATGACCCCACTATTTTGGTTTTTCTTTTACTTTATAATTCTTTGATGTGGAATCTAAAACCATTTGTTATGTATCTTTTATATTTCGTAACTACAAAATTAATTCCCTTAGCCAAAGACTTCAAATCTTTTATAGTATCATCATCATCAGACATTTGAAACTCTTTAACCTATAAAATAAACAAGTATTAGTGATTCATTATTAAAAAAAAGCATGGACTAAGCAATACATCTTATGCCAACTTACATGCTCTACAAACTAGTCTACAAAAGTTTCACTGTGGATACGTATAATTTTATGCTTTCGAGAACGGGGATGTTCTTTTTCAATCATTTCAAGGTATTAACTGCATATATTGTCACAGTAAGGTGTCTTGTTTTTATTATGCAGAAGAAGGTTTTTGTACTTACTTGATATATGGTTCAACTGCTTCACAATTGAAGAGTATATATTGATGTGCCTTTTTTAGATCTTCATCATTGGTCAAGTCTTGCGGAGCTTCTTTTCCTAGAGAACGACCATATGTAGAGAAAATGTACAGCCCTTTTGTGAAGCTGTCAACGTCATCTTCGTTTCTACCAAGTTGATTGAATTTAGTTATGATTTCATTAGACAAATATTGAGAGCAAAATGTGATACACTCGTCAGCTAAATATCCTTTTACAATTGAACCCTCTGGACGACTTTTATTTTGAACATAAGATTTAAGGGTGCACAAGTACCTGATATTCATAAAGGTTAAAAAGATAAAAATGTCATAAAAATGAAACAAAAACAAAAACAAAAACAAAAACAAAACCTCGGTATTACCTTTCAATAGGGTACATCCAATGATAATGAACTGGGCCACCTAATCTTGCCTCTGTTGCCAAGTGAATTGTTAAATGCACCATAACATCAAAAAAAGATGGAGGGAATATCATTTCCAGCACACAAAGTATTAAGGCAATATCCTTCTCCGACCGAATTAATTCTCGAGGACACAGGATCTTGGAGCATAAATCTCTAAAATACCTATTTAGTTTGGTCAGAGGGGATTGAATGGATTTAGGAAGAGTTTTTATATAGCACAGTGGTAGTAATTGTTGCATCAAAATGTGATTGTCATGACTTTTAAGCCCATAAATCTTTATAGGCTTTAACTTAACACACTCAGAAATCATGGCTGTATATCCATCGGGAACTTTGACATTTTTCAGAATTTTGCAGAACATCTTCTTAGCATTTTTGTCCAAATAATAACAAGCTGAGGGCAGGTATATCTTACCAGAAACATCTTTAATAGGGTGAAATCCTTTTCATATGCCCATTTCCTCCAAGTCCTTGCATGAATTATAGTTATCTTTTGACTTTTTATCAATACCTAATAGTTTTCCAAAAATCTTTTCACAAACATTTTTTTCAATATGCATAACATCCAAACAATGACAAAGAAAATTGGTTTTCCAATACGGAAGCTCAAAGAAAATGCTTTGCTTAGTCCAATTAAATGGCAGCACTGGATTTTCTTTCACAGTTTTTCCAATTTTAATGTGGAAGCCTGTTAGTTTCTCCTAAATTGTTGACCCTGTTAAATGAGGTGATACACTTCTATGCTCTTCAAAGCTGTCAAAATGCCTACGATCCTTTCTATAGTGATGGTTAGTTTTAAGAAACCGACGATGTCCCATGTAACAATATTTGCCACTGAATGTTAACCTTAAGGAGGATGTATGCTTGTGACATACTGGACATGTCAGTTCTCCTTTGGTGCTCCATCCTGATAAGACAGCATAACCAAGAAATCACTAATGGTCCACAATAACCTTGCATGCATTTGGAAATTTTGCTTCGACGATGCATCATAGGTAGTCACACCAACATCCCATAAATCCTTCAATTCAGCAATTAAAGGTTGCAAGTAAACATCAATATCATTTCCACGAGATGATGGGCCAGGAATAAGCAATGTCAACATCAAGAATGGTTGCTTCATACACATCCACAGTGGCAAATCAAAAGGCATCAATAACACATAATCGCTCATACGGGAAAATTGTTCATCCCGCTTCAGTTTTCTTTGAAGCTCAACTAGGGCAGAAGTCTGGAAAAAAGGATACCACGGCCAGAGTCACGAGATAGTAAAGACTCAACTCCGACTCACATAGAGAAAGTACTTACTGTAAGGCAAAGAGATTGGATAGCCATATCGGTACACTCGAGAGGCACCTTTCGAAGGGCGGACCTCGAAGGAAGTTGAAAGCGCTCGGCCAACTGTGACCCCTTCTGGGGATCAACAAGATTAAAATCGTGGCCCCCCATGAAAATTGCCACCGACTCTTCTTCGGCACTCCGTCCTTCTCTAATCAAAATAGGTGGAGGAGCACAATAGTCATATGGTACATCGACCAAAAAACACTGAGACCCCCGATGAAACTATCCCGAAGTTTCGTCTGGAACAGAAGTGGAAGGTGTGTCACAGGAGACTCTCCCGACCTTTGTTCTTAAATCGGGATTTTCTCCGTCCTCTCGTAGAATCCCTCACCGGAGCCACCTCCTTCTCCAACTCCGGTCGATGCACCAAAGGCCTCGCCAGCTAAATGATCCCCAACGGTGTCAGAATGTTTTTGGGACAGCACATGCCCCCCGAATTCTACTTGCTCTTCTTCCCCAGCAGGTAGACTGGGTGCCCTAGTCTTGGACTTTTTTCGTCGGGACTCAGGAGAAGCATCAACCGCCTTCCTCTTTGCATGGGACCGCATTTCCCGTTCAGTAGAAATTCATCAAGAAGACGGGTATCAACGTCCAGCACAATATCGACTAAGTTTTTTCTCTGTAGTTCCAGTAGGAGGGGCTTGATGATTTGGATTGACTCACCCATGAGAAGACCGGATAGTACCAATATGTCATCTCTCACCAAGCTGTCCACCCACAAGCTCCTGTAATTGGCCTCACAATAACGAGCCACTGCACGCAGAAAACGGGAGTGTCGAAGGAGGGATAGAATTTTCTCGTTCAAGGAAGGTGCCTGGTTAGCATCTGGAAATGTGGGAAGGAGATCCCTATTCAAAAATCCGATAAAGGAGAATCTCTGTATTCAGTGTTTGTCCTGAGACTCACTATGATAAAAACTTCCAGCGAGACTCTCGACGAGTTTGGAGTTTGTACCAACCATGAGTAGATCCTTTGGAGCTATATCGTCCCAAGGAAAACAGAACCCCAAAAATCTCTAGGTCGAAACGAATACGAAGAAACCTTAACAAAGAAATTAAGGCAATCACAAATCGCCAAACACTTGGAATGAGCAGTGAAGAGTGAATGTTCCAATATTTCAGGATCTCTATCAGTGGGCCCATATAGGGAATCCTCAAACCATATTTCATGCACTGTTTATACATAGGGGCACAACCCTCGGGGGCAAAACTCATTCTATCCTCCTTACCAGGCAACACAAACTCGAAACTCGAAGTCACTTCCGAGTGACATTTCCTTTCGGACTTCTATCAAATCCTCTTCGGTCATAATACTTTGAATGTTGTCTATGCTACGTGATGAAGAGACATCTTGTCACGTCCCGAACCGGGAATCGTGAACAGTCACCCGTTGCCCTGGATGTCGGCTGTATTTCTACAGAAAATCGGGCAGAACCTCCCCATAAATCGGAGGTCTCCCATGTACAATTAAACCTGTATAAACCTGCAAAATTTAAAATCATCCTGAAAATAAAACAAATGACCATCCCGGCCTTTCCAAAACCAACAACTCCCATAGCCGACATCCAAAACAACGCAAGGCTATAAAAATCTGTCAACAAACCTAGCCACAGACCTCTACTGTCATGCCCAACTAGAGCATGAGCAGCCGTCACACCGAGCGGACCTAATTTTTATACAAATGTATAACAAATTTCTCAAATAACATTCAAATACGTATAATCGCCTCAATGCAAATGAAATATGAGAGTTTTGTAAATAAATATACATAAATTATACAGTCATCCCAAAATAAGTACACAGTCAACTACGGACCTCAACAAGACCTCGCAGGGTCAAAATAAATTTCGTAATTCATCTTTCAATTTAAACTTTAGATCTCACCTTCCTGAAACGTCAAATACACCCAAACTCTATACTCTGAAATGTCGCTCCAGCACAAAAATCATGTCTGAGGGAGGAAAGAAGAGGGGTGAGTATCTATGAGAGGATACTCAGTGAGTGAGGGGATTAATCTCAAATACTAATAGTATAGGTGAATATTGGAGTGTTAAATAGTATCATTCGTAAACAATAACTCAAGTTTCGCAATAAATCATGATATGTTCAATAAAATGAACTCTTTTAATCATTCACACGATATCACACATATATGCATCCATTTAAAAATCAAGTATACCATAGAGCTGGCCGAAAGGATCCTGACAAAGGTCAACCATGATCAAAGACAGGCGCATCGTGGGTTTTATTATGCAAAGTGTTTCAAAAGTAGCTCTCTACCCCGGTGTTGGTAGTAGGCTTAGCTCCTTGCTTACCCAGACTCGTCAAATAGGACCCCGCCCGGTACTAGACGGTGGCGTCACACACGTCCTCCCCCGATGTGGGTTCAACCGGCCGCGCCTATGAATAAATATAATTTGACGTTTGCGGATACCTCCTGCAGAAGCGTATCCGGGCAACCCGTGCCTCCATAAAATCCCTTCGTAGCTACGGAATCATCAATGTCATCATCACAGTATCACAAGGGCACAACGTCTCGCAGATAAGAATCATATCATCACAAGTGGGCATCCCAGTGCCCTCACAGATTTCAAAACATTTCAAATCATGTGTCAATATAATTTCATCGAAATCATTTCAAATCAGCATATCAATGTAATGGTAGAAAATGAAACTTATCAAATTTTCAAGTAATGGCACAATTTTTGTTTCATTTCAAACATGGATGCATAATCATAGAAAACATAAGTTTACGACACTCCAATAATCACAAAACAGATTTGAGATTTAATATCACTCGTCGAATCAATGCATATCAAAACATGTTTTATCAAAAACACAATAAAATCAGGTTTCACTATTTCATACAAGAGATTAGAGTCTCACTCACATTCTAGGGAGGGTAATCACTCCCTATTTCCACAATCAAACCAATTCGACTCCTCGAGTCTCCAAAGATATCAACCTAATCAAATTATCACAATAATCATTAAATTTCCAATTAATCTTAGGGTTTATCATTTTCCCTAATTTTGTACAAACCTTAATTCTCCAATTTATAAATAAACTCCAATGTCATCAATTTTCATTCTATTTATAAGCAAATAACCAAATCAAAATCAAGCTAAATTCAAATCTAAAATCGTTCAAAAATCGAAAACAAGTCTAAATACATAAATTCCCTATAAATTAGAAAAATCTTTGAAAATTCATACACTTTTCAATTCTCATCCGATTTCTTCAAACCATATCTCATTTTAAAGGTATTGAAACCTATTTTCATAATACAAAAATTGTATTTTGATTTCCTATATGCAGGGCAACTTATAATAGAAAAGACTACATCGATCCTTAAGCTCAAGTCCCAAATTTTAACTGTTTTCATGCATTCATCAAATTAAACTCTATGTGAAACCATTTAAATCAATTTAACTCAATTCTATCATCCGAAACAGCTCAATTTCGTATAAAATTCTATACTTAACCTAAATAATAACATATAATGTCAAACAATGTGTTCTAATCGAATCTAACGTACATCCTAAACCTATACAACACTTTCTTATGCTAATTTCACCCTAAATGCATTAAATTAACTGAATCAGTTAGAAATCCCTCACCTAGGGTTTTCTCGAATCGCAGACCTGACTTCCGAATGCACTTCGTTCAATCCAAGACCTGCAGTATTCCCAATTCAAAACGGATTCTAACCGTTAGACTAAACCACTTAAGAGTATTAACTCTAGGAATAAAAATCAGAAATTCGTCTTTACCTACGCAGTGGAAGGATCGCAGTGGGCTCTCGAAGGAGAGTGCAGACTGCTCGAGCGAGCGAGTAAGGAAAGCAGCGCTGCAGCCGCACGTGCGGGAGCTGTGGCGCGCTGCAGTCGGCGTGCTGGGCAGTCTCGCGCGAGCAATAGTGCGCTGATGCTGGGACAGTCGCGCGAGCAGGGAGAAGCAGAGCGAGAGAGAGACTGAGGGACAGTGAGTGAGAGAGGCCGAGAGAGAGACTGTGATAGAGAGAGGTGAGCGGTGGCGTGTGGTAGTGCCGAGTCGCGACGGAGAACCGCGAGAGGGAGGACGTGAAAGTCGCGGGTGAGGGCGATCCCGAAAGGGTGAGAGACCGAGAGAGAAGCCGAGAGAGAGAAGGAGAGAGATAGAGAGGTGGCGACCCGCGGCGGTCGCGGTGGTTTGCGGTGGAGGTGGTAAGGGCGAGTGAGGGAGGGCGGCGGCAAGGGATGGTCGCGGGAAGATGGAGAGGCGGAGAGAGAAAGAGGGAGAGAGAGAGAAATTAAGGCTTTAAGCCCTAATTTTGATTTTATTTATTTATTTATTTATTTATTTATTATTATATATTTATTTTTATAAATAAATTATAAATAATTAAATGAGTAAATGTATAAATTAATAAAGAAAATATATATATATTTTTATACTCACTTTACATTACGAATCGCAGGAACGATATTGTAAATATACCAAAAATTTAAATTAAAAACCCCAAAATCGAAAATCAATAAAAATTAAATATTTTTCCATATATATATATTGAGGATCATTTTATTAAATTCGGAAACGGAAATAATATACGGACACCGTAGTGTCGGTGTTACACATCTATCGGCATTTTTTCACTGAAAGAAAAAGCTTCTCGGAGAAAAGAGGAAAAGAGGTATTTTCTAAGTGATGGGACGTACTCTAAGACCCAGTCCAAAATAGTCAATTTCTAAAAGGCCCACGAAAAGGAGGCCTACCGATTAGTAGCTAACGTCCGCAACAATGATCTATCAAAGAGCCGTAATCACTTCGATCGACCTATCGAAGGGCCTTAGTTGCCCGGGTCTACCGAACAATAAGGTCTTAGCCGCCCCGATTAACCGATCGTAACTCATCAAGCGGAGATAGTTACCTCAATTAGTCAAGTAACCGAACGAAGGGCAACACCCCTATCAATTAAAAAAGGAAGGTCAAAACTTTATTGGTTTTAGTTTCTTACTTCATAACAATAATTCCGAAATCTTTCAGATAAAGAAAACATCCCTCCCGAAGAGAAATGTTTTTCGATATATGAGGATCGTGACCAATTCGTAATATTGACTTCTGAGATTCCCGAGATCAGTTTGATAAGGAAAATAGAGTGGAAGTCTCTCCGCGGCGCACAACTTTCACAGGTATAAGGGATCTAAAAATTTTCGACATCAAGTACGCTCTCTAAGCCTAATATCGGGGGCACACAAAACATAGGGAACTGCTTTCCCTCTACTCTCAGTCTATTTCTTTCAAACAAAAACCACTCTTTACTGACTTTAGCGTCGGAGTCTCCCCATCGGAATACCCTCCGATGATTTTTATAGGAATATTCACTATCGACGGTAACCGTTTAAGTCAACAAAGAGCTAGTTTTTAAGAAGTTAAAATTCACCGTTAACACTCACAATTAGTTATCTAATCGAATCCAATAAGAGCCGAATCTATAAAATAAAATCCACCTCTAACATGATCGAACCTAAATAATCTTAGCAAGTACAATTACGGGGAACCCCAAGCGAGGCAGCACGACCAAAACGGAGTGGTACCCCATCAGTCAAGAGTCAACGCTCAGCGAACAAATTATTTTGAGAAGTGGACCGCACAGCGGCTGCCCGTCTCCCTTGTTTCTTGTTCCCGTGTCTCATGCGCTCTGCAGCTTATTCTTACCGAAACCCTCCGGTCCCTATATTTTCTCCATGACCTTAGATTGTTCAGTAAACACAAATATCTGAGTGGGTGCGGGAAGGTAATTGGACGAATGGAAGAACCTGTAGGAGCAGCGGAGGGCAATGCATCAGCCTCGGCATCGGCGAGGGACGGGGAAGAACAGCAACGATGCCCTCGAATATTCGATCGGTTCTTTGATTCCTCCTCGTCGGAGGAGGGCGAGGACGAATTCCGTTCAGCTGTCGGCGGGGTCGGCAGCGGCGTAGTCGAGAGTGCCAGCAAGCGCCTCGACTACATGATCCAGTTCTTGGAGAGGAAGCTATCGTCGGGAAGCGACTCAAGGGGCGGGGGCCCGGGCGCAGGGGACCGCCCGCTTCCTGAGATCGTTGGCAACGGCGGAGGAGCCGGCATCTTCAAGCTCCCCAAACGGGCGGCTCTTCACCCTGGTCGCCCTCCCTGCCTTGAGCTGAGGCCTCATCCCCTTAGGGAGACCCAAATTGGACGCTCTCTGAGGACCATTGCCTGCACTGACTCCCAATTGTGGGCTGGTCTAGATTGCGGTCTTCGCGTTTGGAATTTCTCTCACTTGTATTCGGCCTCCCCCTCCAGACGGAGCGGAGGAGACGAGGAAGCTGCCCCCTTTTGTGAATCTGCTTCCACTACGTCGCCCACCATTTGTTTGATTGCTGATTCCTGCAACCGACTTATTTGGAGTGGCCACAAGGATGGCAGGATTCGATCTTGGAAGATGGATCACCTTTTGCACGCAGCCCCTCCTTTCAGAGAATGCCTTTCTTGGGATGCTCACCGCTCTCCTGTTCTTTCCATTGCCATTACATCTTATGGTACTTTCATCTCTTACATTTTCCTGTCTTGGACTTGCCTTCTCTTGTTCCAGATTACTGCATTGTCTGAGATTATCGTTACCCGTAGAGAAATTTTTTCTTTTTTTTTTTTTTTTTTTTTTTTTTTCAGTTTCTTAACTAGTTGAACTCGAGAAATAGGAACAAAAAATTTCAAAAGTCTAAACCATACGCAATAAGCTCAAAAACCGACAAGTTGCTTGCCTTTTGTTCTTCCTGCCCAGCACAATAGATGCCGCTTTGGAGGGTTCTCTATGCTATGCAGCGTGTAGCAAGCACCTAGGCCAGAGTACTTTTGGCAACATAGAGAAGAATGGGCAGACATAGAAATGAAATGGGAATTCTTGTTTATATATATATATATATATATATATATATATATAAATTTTTTGAATGATGTTTTAGACAAATTTTACTGAACTTAGTTTTTGTATAAGGGATAATTAGTATCATTATGCATATGAACTACAAGTAGGATTGATGAAGATGTAACATGACAATTTTAGGAAGTTCTAGACAAAATAATTGGATGCATGCCGGAGAGAAGGGGAAGAGTTATTAATAGGAGAGATATGAATGGGCATGTAGGTCGGGATGCAAACAGTTAAATAGAAAACACGGTAGATATGGCTATTGAGAAAAAAATGATCACAATAGTGCTATCTAAGACTTGTAAAACGTATGATTTATTTATTATTAATACTTCATTTGAAAAGAGAGATGAACACTGTATAACCTTTGAAAGTGATGTAAACTCTAGGAAAGTTATGTTATTTGCTAATGAGAAACATGGTTATGTCAACTTGCAAAGACGAAAGAATAAAATCAAAGTTTTTATGAGAAAACTTGCATGATGGGGGATGAAATGAAAGATAATATTGTTGGATTATCAAAAGGGTGCTTGGAAAAGGGAGCAAATATTTGGCAAAGAGAGTTTAGGTTTAGATGACAAGTAGTCGGTAAAATAAACTGAGCTTGTTATAAAAAATTAATGAAGATAATTTTGCGACATATGAAATAAGCCAAAGGAGAAGCTAAAAGGACTCTAAGAATAAATCATACAAGCAATCATACCGTCAAAAGGAATGTGGGAATGATAAGAATCAAAATCCCCCCTTCTTCCATCTATTATTGGACAAGATTATTTTCTTGTGGTTGGTGCATTTAAAGGATACTCCCGGTAGCACATTGAAAGAGATTATATTGATTTCCTTTTTCCATTTTCTCTTTGATACCCTTGATTTGCTTCGGAGGATAATGATCTTCTCTTTCCATTCTTTGTAGTTCTATCTCCTTTTCTATCTAATAACGTATTTTTCCCTTTAACCAAGCTTTTTTCCAAAGCCAAAGTTTTATGCTAAAGTTAAGGCTCTTAATTGGTTCATGGTGCTTAATAATATTAATACAAATAATTTGTTACAAATAGGGAGTTTCAAAACTACTGCACCAGATATTTGTGCCACGTGCTTCAAAAAATTTTAGAACTAAAGATCACTTATTTTTAGATTGTTCGATAGCTTGTTTGCCTCTTTGGTGGGTTTGTTCTAGAAGTTTCTGTAATTTGCTTTTTACAAAGTTTAGAGGTTTTAGGGGGAGGAAACATGCTCTTTTTCTTTTAAAATATGCTTGATTAGCTAGTCCTCAGTGCATTAGGAAAGAGCGATATGATAGGATTTTCCAAAAATCAGCCTATTAATCCCTCACGCCTTTGGGATGGGATTGTTTTCTATAACTGAGAGGATTCAAGAGAAATCAAGGATTGTCCTTTATTAGTTTTTGATGTATCGTCAAACAACCAAAAATAAAATACATATTTCACAAAATACTAGTATAGAGTGAATAGGGTCATCTCTATAGAAAACGGTGGATTTACTTTTTTTGAGAAAATAAAAATAAAAATAAAAATATGGGGGTTAGAAAATTAACTAAACTAATTAAATAAAAATAAAGAACTCGAAATTAAAAGAATAAAACCTAATAGGAAGACAATTTTCTAGTCAAAGGAATTATTTTTACCTTGATGTATTTAACTACTTATCGATGCAAAAATTATCCAATATTCCGCAAATAAATTGGTTACAGTCGTTAAATACCACAAAATGACCAATTTCTCCTTACATTTTCAGTAATCAACGTACCACCGTTAATTACTTTTCTAATCGAAAGACAACCCAAGAGACTTTTATTGGATTTAGTGTTTCGACAACCTTACAATTTGGAGAGATCCAATTCTAATTAACAAACACACAACGGGTTCATTTAAATTAGATTATTTAATCTCTTGATATCAGTTAAATCGCTTGCGAGATCATAAAACTATGTCAATTATCACTTCATTAAAAACAAACAAATTTTATCGTTTTTAATTGACTATAGATTATTCTAGAGTTATCAAATATGAGCCTCTATTTAATAAATTTAAAACAATCATGAACATTAGAGTACAAAAATTAAATAAATATTTACAAAATATTGAGCCAATAATCTCATTTAGATATCACAATCATCTTCCATCAAGATTTCAATAACCATTCGACTAGAAAATAAATTAAAAAGAAAACATAAATAGAGACTCACAAATTTAATAAAAAATGTTGGTACAATCAATTCTTGTTGGAGGCAAAAGAATACAAATAATTCTGAAAAAAAAAAGTGGACGTGGGCTGCTTGTTGGAGGGGGCGGCTGCCCCCTCTAGGGCTCCTCTTCTCCTGTAATGCGTAATGTCTCATATATAGGAATGAGTTGCCTATTTTTTTAAAAGAAAATCTTTCTAAATTCTAAGCAACTACAAAATAAAAAAAAAAAATTCTAATAACAAATAATTTAATTGACTTGTCAAATAGATAGCCTAATTAAGATAGAAGATTACAAAAATTGGATTTTTTCAAAACTTATATTCCTAAATATTAGGAATAAAATAATATCTTCAAAGTCTCATATTTCCAAATTAGGCTTCTTCATTCTTTTTACTTCAAAAGTCTCATCCATCATTCCTATTATATCAATGACCATAAAACACAATAATTAATATAATATTTATTCAAAAATAAAATAAAATAAATCATAAATATTACACCCATTTATGCCCTATCAGTTTTTCTCTCTAATTTTGGCTTGAGGATCTCCCATCCCTTGGCCATTTGTTCCTTTTTCAATTTATTATGGCATTCCTATTGAGGTGTGGAGATATTTGGGTGAATTTGATATAATAATGTTAACGGATCTTTTTAATAAAATTTGACAAATCAAGAAAATGCCCCATGTATAGAGAGAGAACACACTTATATCACTATATAAGAATAAAGGAGACTTACAAGATTGTTTAAATTATAGAGGAATTAAAGTTATGAGCCACACTAAGAAGCTATGGGATAGAATGATAGAACATAAATTAAGATCGGAGATAAATGTGTCTTAGAATCAATTTAGATTTATATCAGGACGATTCACAACGGAAGCAATTTACTTGTTAAGACATTTGATGGAGACATTTAGAGTACAGAAGAGAGACTTACGTATGGTATTCATTGATAAAAAAAAACATATGATGCGGTTAGACGTAGTATGGTGGGCATTGTCGAAAAAAGAGATCTCCCTGAAATATATTAATTTTATTAGAGATATGTATGAAAAAGTTATAACCAATGTAAGAAATTGTGAGGGTCTAACTGATAACTCTCTTATTAACATTTAGTTTCGTCAAAATTTGACATTAAATCACATCCTCTTCGTAATAATGATAGATGAAATTACAAAAAATATTCAAGATAAAATACCATGATATATGTTGTTCACAGTCGATATAGTATTGCTCCATGAACTAGAGAGGGTATAAGCGCTAAATCAGAGTTATTGAGAGGCACGCTGAAATCCAGAAAATTTAGATTGAGTAAGTCAAAAACTGAATATATAAAATATGAATTTAGTCGCAATTATCAAAATGACAAAGAAATGATTAGGTTAGAAAGAAAAGAGATACAAAAAAGTAAATGCTTTAAATATCGTGATTCCATCAGTCAGAACAATGACAATATAGATGGGAATGTGAATCACAGGATTCAAGCAAGTTGGATAAAATGAAGAAGGGTATCTGGTGTTCTTTGCAATCGCACGATGGTATCGCATT
This sequence comes from Dillenia turbinata, assembly GCA_037126225.1. NCBI lineage: Eukaryota > Viridiplantae > Streptophyta > Magnoliopsida > Dilleniales > Dilleniaceae > Dillenia > Dillenia turbinata. The sequence goes on along the minus strand of JBAMMX010000031.1, from coordinate 778,317 downwards.
TGAAGGGAAAGTTCTATAGAATCGCAGTAATACCTGTTTTATTATATAACAACAAATGTTGAGCCATAAAACGATAACAAGAGTATAAAATGATTGTAATTGAAATAAAAATGTTTAGTTAGATGTGTGACAAAATTAGAAATGATAAAATTAGAAATAAAAAGATACGTAATAAGTTGAGAGTTAGTTCAATTGTGAATAAGAAACGAGAATATCATTTAAGGTAATTTGGACATTTACAATAAAGACCTAAAAGCGCATCGGTAAGGAAGAGCAAAAACTTAAATATAGGAGGTTTAGTAAAATATAGAGGCAAGTTTTTTAAAACTTAAATGCAAGTTATCCGTAAAGGCATAATAGTTAAGATTTTAGTTGAGAAAATGGTTTTCGATATGAATACGTGGCGTAAGAGAACTCGCACCAATTAAATTTCACTTTTTTTTTTTTAATTTTCCTGATATTTGTCTTTCATAACCGATGCCAAAATTTGGGATTAAGATCCACGTTATTGTTGTCATTGTACAATTTTTTTCTTTTGATCTTTTTTCTACATAAAGGAGGTTTATATCATAAGGTTGGAACCTTACAAGAGATTCAATGTGATTGGAGGCCTATTTTCTTTTTTGAGGCTTTGTAGTTTTATATAAATATTAAGTGAAGCAAACAAAGTTATTATAAATATTTGAGTTTCTCTGATCAAAGGCACAATTGTAATGCAATCTTACGTTAACAGAGACCCAAAGAGCTTTATCATTCTTAGCACTACCAAAATCTTTGAATATGTTGACAACTATCTCATTGGAAGTGGCAAGCTCAACTTTTCCTTCTACTCGTCCATGGTAGTTAACAAGATCAATATCAATGACTCACTACAAATAATGAGATCTTCTAAAGCTATCTCTTGAGACATTTGTGTCATCTGTTACAACAATTATGAAACTAGACATCACCTGTCACAAGGGAGATGTAGAATTGCCTATTTATTGCGAGTGATAATAATTGGGTTTGTAGGAGGGGTTTCCCTGAATTGCTTCTAAAAATATTTAGGGGGTTTTTGAGGACATAATATCGTTTGTTTGCTTTGGAGATGTGCTCTTTTTTTTTGGGTGATTTCTTGGTGTATTTGGAGGGAGCGAAATGTTAGAATTTTTATAAACCATACCATGGGCTCTTCTTCTGTGGGATGAAATTGTATTTTATGTCTTTTTGTAGGTTCACGCTTGAGAGATTTATAAATATTACAACTTAGAGGAGTTGAAGAGAGATGGGAGAGCAGTCCTTAATTAATTTATGTATTATTCTTTTTCTTTTCTAAGAAATTCTCATCTTTAGAGTAAGGTATATTCTTTATTACACCTAATGCAATTAGTGCTGGTAAAGGCATCTTTGGGTTGGCAGTGTGGAGGAGATTATGAAGGGTTGGGAACTTTTATATGGTATGGGATATCCTTTTGGCATGATTTGTGTGGAGACCTTAGACCACTCAAAAGCTATTTGCTAATCTCTTTGAAATTGCATCAAATAAAGAGGTCTTGACTGGCATGGTGTTGGCTTGGTGTAATCATTTTTGGGATGTTCATTTTTGTAGAGCAGCAAATGACTGGGGGCCAGAGAACTTTAACTTTTTTGAGTGGCTCTAGGATGTTAAGCTAAGGAGAATGGCAAGGATGAGATAGTTTGGTAGGATTTCCCTTCAGGTGTTTTTTCAGTGAAAAGGTTTTTATAATTCCATGTGTTATGAGGTGAGGATTGGTGGGTAAATCTCCATTTCATGGAATATGGTGTGAAAGTCGACCTCTGCTACAAGGGTTGCTTTGTGTTGCTTGGAAGTGGCTTGGGGAAGGATTTTAACCTTGGACAATCTCTAAAGGAGAGAAGGTGGTGGTTAATAGATGTGTGCTTTTTAAGAGAACTAGTCTGTAAATCACCTGGTTCTCCATTGCTTTTGGATGTGACTATCGTGGAAGCAAGTTTTTTCTATTCTTTGGTTGGGTGGTTTTAAACTTGGTAGAGAGTCAACTTTGGGCTTGGAGTGGCTTGAGGTTTACTAAAGCAAAAAAGAATGTTCTTCAAATAATCCCTCTCTGCATTTTTTGGCTAGTATGAGGGAGCATCATTTGGAGGAATGTTTTGGTTGGAAAGCCCATAGTTTTGTTAATGGGTTGTTAAAACTTCTTTACTTTTGGGTTTCTTCTAAATCTTATCACTCAGCTCAAGTGCTTCTTGATTTTATAGATTATCCTATACTCTGTCACAGCCCAAGTGAGGAGTGGACTTATGAAGCTTGGTGAGTCCACTAGTGAATGAAAGCTTACCGGATAGTTGATTTGATTACTCAATGAATCGACTTGTGAAGTTGAAGAATGTTTAACTGAAGAGGAATTGAAGAGAGAAGATAGAGAGGGATAGAGAGAGAGAGATGGACTTAGAATCAACCTTGTTCCTTCATTCCGACAATGCTGTACATATATGCAAATTCCTAACAAACTGCTCAACCATTGATCTTACTAACTAACTATCACAACAACTACTTAGCCCACATGGCCAGCTAAATACTGACTAGGCTTGCTGACTTGGCAAGCTCTGATTATTTCAAATTCCCCCCTTTAAAATCCTTGCCCTCAAGTATTAAAGTGTGGAAATTGTGCTCGAATAAAATCAGCACCCTCCCATGTTGCTTCTTCAGGATTTAGGTTTATCCACCTGAATAACACTTGTGTAACTGGAGTATTATTTCTCATGATAACTCTTCTTTTTAAAACCGCCTCTGGTTCCATCAGGATTTGTCTGTTTGTTCCCAACAAAAAAAGGAGATGTGATGGTGGTCTGATTTACTCCCAACTTTTTCTTCAGCATTGAAATATGAAAAACTGGGTGAATTTTGGACCCTTCTAGTAGTTTCACCTTGTAAGTTAGTGATATGAGCCCCAGTACAGGATCTAGTCAATGGATACCCTGCAGGGAATTCCTCTCTTCCCTTGCTAGAGTTTTTCCCTCTCTTAGACCCTATTTTTAATGGCTGAAAACTTGTTCCCTAACAAGTCTCTCACCACACTTCTTTAAGAGAAATTAGACTTATCTCTTTATTAATGATACTCACTTTAAATAGGAAAAACTAGAGGTTACAAATAGAAGTGTTATTAAAAATAAATTCCAATAAAAATTACTATTTTAAAAGACTTTCCAAAAATTAAATAACTACTAAAAAGATTACTATAAGTTAAAATAAGAAAATTACTATTTTTTTCCAGAATCATTCATTCTTCTTAATTTTTAAATATTTTTCTAGAGTACTTGTTTCCAATAAATGCATCATGCATATCATTACTCCCCTTCTAGACAAAAAGCTTGTCCTCAAGCTTGATCTTAGGGTAATTCCTCTCAAAGTCTTCCCGAGATTCCCAAGAAGCCTCTTCCTTTGGGAGTCCTGCCATCGCACCAATAACTCCCATTTTCCCCTGTTGAGCCTAGCGCGTGCAATTGCTTCGAGCTCAAGTCTTGATTTGCCCTCCAACAATGGAGGAATAGAGACTAGAGTTGCTGGAGGCTGTCCCTTGTACTCCTTTAACTGCGACACATGCACCACATCATGAATTTTGCTGTCCAGCTGTAAGGCTAAACGATAGGCTACCTTGCCAATTTGTTCGGCCACCTGAAAAGGTCCGAAATATTTAGGTGCTAGTTTGGTAGAGTCCCTACGGACCACTGACAGCTGCCTATAAGGCTGTAATTTCAACCACACCCATGCCCCTTTCGAAAATGAGAGCTCACGATGGTGAAGGTCGTGTGCTTGCTTCATTCTTGCCTGTGCCTGAGCTAACTGCCCCCTTAACTCAGCCAACACTTCATCCCTTTCCAAAAGAGCTTGATCTAACACATCCAGTTTTGTAGTTCCACGATCATAAGACAACAGACGTGGAGGATCACGTCCATACACCACACGGAATGGTGTAGCTTGCAATGAGGAATGGAATGATGTATTATAACAAAATTCTGCCCAAGGAATCCATTCCACCCAACTTTGCGGTCGATCTCCCACAAAGCATCTTAAGTATCTCAATTGTTTTGTTCACCACCTCTGTCTGCCCATTCGATTGAGGATGGTATGCGGATGAGTAAGCCAATTTTGTCCCATATAATTTAAACAACTCCCTCCAAAAAGTACTCATAAAAACTGTCTCTATCACTCACAATTGACTCCGGAAGTCCATGCAATCTGAAAATTCTGTCGAAGAACACATGAGCCACAGAGACTGCTGTATAGGGATGTGTAATGGGAGTAAAGTGAGTCATTTTGGAAAACCTGTTGACAACCACAAATTGGACAGATTTGCCCCCCATCTTAGGTAATCCATCAATGAAATCCATTAAAATATCAGCCCAAATTTGGGTGGGGATAGCCAAGGGTTGCATCAAACCTGCAGGGTGCAAATTCTCCCATTTATTTTGTTGACAAATCCTACATTATTGCACAAATTCTGTCACCATCCTCTTCATGCCCTCCCAGTAAAAATCAGTCTTGACTCTGTGCAATGATTTCTGAATGCCCTCATGGGCAGTGTTATGAATTCCAGCTAGGACCGTGTGAATCAGGGCTGAATCCGGGGGTAAATAAACCCTGCCCCCTTATACAAGATGAGTACCTCTCGGACTATCCGGTCAGCCCCTACCTTCCTTACTTACGTTTGTCATCACAACTCCTGGAGTTGTGTCTTTGTTGTAATTTCCTCCCTTATTGCATTAAATAGTGCCAACCGTGGTTGAGAAATTGCACATAGAAGCCCAGCAGTCTACTCTTCTCGTTGTGATAAAGCATCTGCAGCTCTTAGAGCCAGCCTTATACTCTATCTTGGAATCAAACCCCATCAATTTACTCACCCAATGTTGCTGTGGGGAAGTAGACAAACGTTGCTCCAGTAGGTATTTCAAACTGAAATGGTCTGTTCGAATGGTGAATGACCTTCCCCACAAGTATGGCCGCCAATGTTGCACTGCCTTTGCTAACCCAATCAATTCTCTCTCGTAGGTTGGCAATTTGTTGTGTCTCTCCGCAATTCTCCTACTAAAGAATGCAATGGGGTGCCCCTGCTGGTGTAGAGCAGCTCCAATCCCTTCCCCAGAGGCGTCACATTCCACCACAAATTCTTCATTGGAATTAGGTAGTTGCAGCACTGGGGATTCAATTAAGGCCCTTTTTAATGAGTCAGAGGCCCTACCAACCCTTTCATTCCATAGAAAAGAGTTCTTTTTAAGTAAATCTGTCAATGGTGCAGCTAACTCCCCATAGCCTTTGATAAATCTTCTATAATACCTTGCCAAACCCAGGAATCCATTAAGTTCTCAGAATCGAGTGAGGGGTTGGCCAATCAGTGATTGCTTGAACCTTTGAGGGATCAAGATAGACACCTGCCCCATGAACAATGTGTCCCAAATATGCCACTTGAGTCTCCCCAAAGATGCACTTGGATTTCTTTACAAATAATTGATGAGCACGCAATAAATCCAAAACAATTCGTAGATGGTGAAGATGTTCAAACCATGTCTTACTATATGTCAATATGTCATAAAAAAAAACCAGAACAAACTTACGTGAGGTCGGAAGATTTCATTCATCAAGGCTTGAAAGGTTGATGGAGCATTAGTGAGGCCTAATGGCATCACTAAAAATTCAAAATGACCGTGATGGGTTTGAAATGCAGTTTTCTCCACCGCTGCCTCATCCATCCGGACCAGGTGATAGCCGGACTTCAAATCTAGCTTGGAGAAATACTTTGCTCCATGTAGCTCATCTAACAACTCCTCTACCGGATTAAGGAACTTGTCCTTTACCGTCTTGGCATTTAACTCCCTATAATCTACACAAAATCTCCAGGACCCATCTTGCTTAGGAACAAGCAGCATAGGGGAGGAGAAGGGGGATCAGCTCGGCCTAATGATATGTCGAGCCATCATCTCCTCACATTGTCGCTCTATCTCATCCTTTTGTCGATGGGGATATCTATATGGTCTAACCACCACTAGTGTTGTTCCGGAAAGAAGTGTGATTGTGTGATCACATTCACGGGCCGGAGGTAGCTCAGTTGGTTCTCGAAATAAGTCTGAGAATTTCAGTAGTAACTTTTCGAACTGAGGGAGAAAAGACTCCTTGTAGGTGATAAACTCTTCTCTCTTTCTCCAACCTTTGTCCCTGTCATCTAACTTGTTTTCCTCCGAGATTGAAACTCATAGTTAAATCAACAAAATTCCACACAATAGGCCCTAGTGTTCGCAGCCATTTAACCCCCAAAACAACATCAAATCCTTCTAAAGGAGTAACATATAAATCAGTAAAAAAGTTATCAGCAGTAACCTGGAATGAAACAATGTCGCACCTGCCACAATTGGGAACCTTCTCACCATTGGCCATTGATACTTGCAGTCCTGGCTTGTGTTTGATCGTGAGACCAAGTCATTCTGATCAGCATAAATCATCATTATGTGTTGAGATTTAGTCAAATGGTCTCGCAATATCTGTAACATAGCCTGTCTGCCTTTGATGAAGTTCTAAGCAGCAGGTGCAATTGTATCAAAGTTGGGACCAAAGAGAATGTGCCTAGGCTTGTATCCATACAAGCCCTCAAAGGGTGTCATCTGGTATGGAAATTGGTGTTGTACCGCCATTCAGCTAGACTCAACCATTGCAACCAAATTGTTGGTCTGTCAGTTGTCATGCATCGTAGATAACATTCTACACACTGATTCAGCTTCTCACTTTGTCCATCTGTTTGTGGGTGTTAAGCACTACTAAGCTTCAAGTGTCTTCCTACCAACCTAAGCAGCTCTCGCCGAAAGAGGCTTGTGAAAATTCTGTCTTTGTTAGAAACAATGATGACACAATGGCATCAGGAAGCCCATGTAGCCTAAAAACATTTTCAATAAAGACTTAAGCCACTTTAAGTGCAGTGAAAGGACGTTGCAATGCCATGAAATGACCAAATTTTGTGAGCCTGTCAATGACTACTAATATAGTGTTAAAACATTTTGAATCAGGTAGGCCCTCTATAAAGTCCGTACTCACCCGAGACCAAGCTTGAGAAGGAATAGGAAGTGATTGCAAGAGTCTAGGATATGGAATATTTTCATGCTTGTTCCTTTGACATATGATACATTCTTGTACAAACTTGATTACACTTGTCTTTATTGATGGCCAGAATGCCCTCCCATAGCAATACCATGCATCTATTGTAGAATCTTTGATCTTAGTTTAGAGCCAGAGCCAATATAGATCTTGTTTCTGTGTTTTAGAAGTCCATCTTGTAGTTGGAAGTCTAGTTTGAACTCAGGTTGCAGGATAGTTTGAGCAACGAGTGCTTAACAGTCTTCATCATTCTCATAGCTTTTCAAAACTTCCTGAATCCATTGGGGCTTAATGGTAAACAATGCTGATAACTCAGGACCTTCTTCCTTTTGAATTTCTCTCGTCGAAAGGGTGTCGGCCACCTTGTTCTCAGCTCTTCTCTTATATTGTACCAAGTATTCCACCTGAGATTGTGCAAATATGCACTTTGACAGCTTAGCAAACAACTGATGTTCCTTCAATTTGGACAAAACAACTCTCAAGTCCTTCACATGTGTAGTAATGTCAAGGTTATAAACCAAGATGTCATCAAAGAAGACTAACACAAATTTCTTGAGATAAGCTTGAAAAATATAGTTCATCAAGGATTGCAAGGTTGCAGGTGCATTGGTTAGCCCAAATGGCATCACCAAAAACTCAAAGTGGTCATGGTGAGTCTGAAATGCAGTCTTAGGAACATCCTAAGGTTTCACCCTAATTTGGTGATAACCAGCTCTTAAATCCACTTTAGAAAATACTCGGGACCCATGCAATTCATCCAATAATTCAACTATATTTGGCATAAGATATCTATTCTTGATGGTGAGATGATTTAGTTGTCTATAATCCACACAAAATCTCTAAGTGTTGTCTTTTTTTTTTTTACTAAAAGTATAAGGGATGCAAAGGGATTAGAGCTATGTCTTGAAATGCCATTTTGCAGCATTTCCTCCACCTGCTTTTCTATTTCTGCCTTTTGAGAGTGGGGGTAACTATATGGCTTCAATTTAAAAGGCTGAGCATCAGGTTTGAGGGTTATATGATGGTCATGAGTTATTTGTGGTGGTAATTGATGTGAACCCAATGAGTATAGAAACTCTAAAACCCACGAACAAGTAATATAGGCCAAGAATCTTCCTAATGAATGATTTGAAACGGTGAAAAATAAAGACCTCAATTCTTATTCTAAAGGAGGAAGAATCTAAGATATATGACCTTAGACCTGTTTCTCAGTAGAACAAGAACCTTGGTATAAAGATGTAACGAATGACGCCACAATTTAGGTGGTTCAAAGTCTAGATTGATAAGTCAAAAAAGTTAGACAAGACTCATATCTTGAATAAGTTCAAAAGTTTTCAAAAGAACAAAACATATGAAGAAATCTCACAATTTTATTAATTCTCTAAAAAATTGTCTTTTACACAATGTGTAATAGAATATTTATAGTTTAAAAGTAAAGACTAAATTGACAACTAAAAATTTAGTAACTCCCTAAACAATTAAAAATTAGGAAACTAAAATATAAACTATAAAAAAAATTAGGAAACTAAATAAACCAAACTACTTTGACCAATCTTGCTGCTATTTTTCTTTATTTTCGTCCTCTCTTAGTTTTGGGTAGTTTTGGACCTTTTATTCTTCCAATTGAGTTTGTATGAGTATAATTAAAACCCTTTTTTGCTTCTTCATTCACTTGGCCTCCAATTTCTTATTGTAAAACCCTCCAAATTAAATTATTTAACTCTTTCTTGAATCTTTTAACTAGAACTCTCGCCACTGAACCAAATGGAACTTGAATTGGATCATGAAATTCCTTGTAGTCTTGATGTCCACATCATTCCCCCCTTTTTGACAATGATTTGTCTTCAAATTATCACTTGTGTGAAAGTGCATCCGCAATTGCATTTTGTTTGGGAAAAGTCTCACTGAATTCAATCTATCGAACATGTCTCTTACCATCATAATGAATTAACAACTCTTTGAACTTAATTCAAAAATAATTGTCTTGTGAAATTTAAAGAAAGAATAACAAGGAAAACAAAGAAGGAAAATAATAAGAAAAATAAGTGAGAAATAAAAAAAGTAGCAAATTTGAAAAAATTCTAAATTAAGAAAGAAACAAATAAGGAATGGAATAAATAAAAAATGTGAATAAATGAAGAAAGAAAACAAAGAAGGTGAACAAATAAGAAAAAAGAAGAAATAAAGAAGGAATAACAAAAGGAAAGAAAAAAAATGGAAGCTACCTTTTTTTTATCAATTTTTTTCACAGCTTTTTTTTTTTTTAAAAAAAAAAACTATGGTAGCACGAGAAAAAAAATCAAGGATGAAAGATACCAAAAAAATAAATTATATCCACGAACGAAGAATTTTTTTCTTTGTGATAAATTGAAATTGGAGATAATTTTAAGACCAAAACATAAATAAGAATAAAGAAAGATGAAAAATTATAGACAAGTATAAATAATTATAGACAAGGATGAACATTCGAAGGGTAACCCGAAATTGCTCTGATACCAACTGATGTGAACCCAACGGGTATAGAAACTCTAAAACCCCCGATCAAGTAATATATGCCAAGAATTTTTCCGACGAATGACTTGAACCGGTGGAAAATAAAGACTTCAATCCTTGTCCTAAGGGAAGAAGAACCTAAGTATATGATATTAGACCCGTTTCTTATTAGAACAAAAATTTTAGTATAAATATGGAATGAATGATGCCACAACCTTGGTGGTTTAAAACCTAGATTGATAAGTCAAAGAACTAAACAAAACTCCTATTTTAAATAAGTTTAAAAGTTCTCAAAAGAACAAAACGTGTGAAGAAACCTCACAATTTTATTAATTCTCTTAAAAGTTATCTTTTACACAATATGTAATGGTCTATTTATAGGTTAAAGGTAAAAACTAAATTGACAACTAAAAATTTAGTAACTCCCTAAATAATTAAAAAATAGAAAACTAAAATATAAACTGTAAAGGAAAATTAGAAAACTAAATAAACCAAGCTACTGTGACCAAATCTTGTTGTTATTTTTCTTTATTTTCGTCATCTCTTAGTTTTGGGTAGTTTTGGACTCTTTATTCTTCTAATTGGACTTGTATGAGCATAATTAAGGCCCCCATTTGTTTCTTCATTCACTTGGCCTCCAATTTCTTATTGTAAAACTATCCAAATTAAGTTATTCAACTCTTTCTTGAATCTTTTAACTCGAACCCTCGCCACTAAACTAATTGAAACTTGAATTGGATCATGCAAATTCCTTGCAGTCTTAATGTCTGCATCAGTAATGATGTGGGGACTGAGAAAACATCTTCAAACTGTGTAAGCAGAGCTCAATATCTGCGGGTGTCTGCTCTTGATTATCCTAAGGTCTTACCTAAATGGTAGCACAACTTTGTAGCTGCTGCTGTCCACAGATTTTCGTGTCTTTTCCTCTTACTAGTTTCATACTCGGTTGCTTCACTACACCTTCCAAAATTACCTCCTTTGCTTCTTTGAAAAACTTAACTCTAAGTTGCTTAAAATCAAAAGTAATAGGACTAAAATGGTACATCCAATCTACCCCCAAAATGATGTCCCATTTTCCTAACTGCGTCACCCTTAAGTCAAGAGAAAATATAATCTTGAATGTCCCATTTCACTCTTTTAATTTCAGCAAAGCTAGTGACAATTCCCCCATCAGCCACGATAGCCTGAAGTGGTTCTGTTGGTTCTTTTAAGCCTGCTAACCATCCCTTGATCTATGAAACTATTTGAGCTCCATGTATCCACTAATATGGATACCAAAGTTTTGTGCAAAAGTCCTTCTAATGCTATAGTCTTCCTTGCTAAAGAATGAGACAAAGCACAAAGAGAAATGTCTACATCCTTCCCTGCTGTACCGGCCACTTCTCCATTGATTTCCTCAGGTTCATATTCCTCCTCCTGTTAGAATCATGTTTAAGCTTTTGAATTTGCATTGGTGTCCTAGATTGTACCTTTCTCTACATTTGAAGCACGAGTTGTTGTTCCTTTCGTATTGTATTTCTTGAGGAGATATCCTTTGCATCACTCCTCCATCCCCTTTTGAATTTTGCTTGTTTCTGTTGAAGCTTGTAACTGCTCTAGACCCTACTACTGTTGCTGCAAAGTCCTTTATTCCTCCCTTTTTATTGTCACCTCCATTTTTATTCCACTGTGTTGGCACTCTTCCCTTTCTTGCCAGTTCCGATGATTGCTTTTGTAGAGTGTCTATCTCAAATGCTTTAATAGAGTAGGGGGCTTTATCATTCTTATCATAGGCTTATTTTCCTCCTTAACCCCACTAATGAAGCTTGAGATAAAATAAGCCTCTGTCGGACTAGGATTCTTCTGTACCAGTAGATACCAAAGCTCCTTAAATCTTTCTTGATGCTTCTCCATTGATCCTGTCTGTTGTATTTTATTGAATTCCTCAACTTCATCTTGAATCCCTTTAGGACCAAATCTTAAGCATAGCAATTTGGAAAATTCCTCCCATTCTATCGGTCCTTTGACCATCTTCACCCCTTGATATCATATATCTACTTTGCCTTCTAAATACATTTCAATAGTATCCATCCATTGGTGTTCAGGAACTTGAAGGATAATAAAGCATTTTTGACACATCCTCAACCAATTTCATGGGTTCTCACGAGAAAATGAAGTTAATTCAACTCTGGGAATTAATGCTTCGTGATGAATGTCTCTTTTTGGGTATTCAACCTCAGACTTTCTTCTATTTCTTGCCAAAGTGGGAAGAAGTGGGGATTGTGTCATTCCTTCCATTTCTTGCTCTTCACCTTTATCCCTAGTTATTATCTTCATGATAGCATTCAGTCTTGCTTCAATGTTGGATACAGAAGTCTCCAACCTCTTGTCTGTTATCTCAAGTTTCTCCTCCAGTCTAGCGAATCTATCGTCCAGTCTGGACACCATTTCTTGAAATCTAGAATCTTGCTACTTGAACTGTTCTTCTTCCATTGTTTTATTTCTTGTGCCTTTTCCATCAATCATCAAGCATTTCTGGTGTTGCAAGATCGATAGCACTGATACCAAATTTGTCATAGCCCAAGTGAGGAGTTGACTTATGGAGCTGGTAAGTCGACTGGTGAATGAAAGTTTACAGGATAGTCGATTTGATCACTCAACGAATCGACTTGTGAAGTTGAAGAATGTTTAACTAACGAGGAATTGAAGGGAGAAGATAGAGAGGAATAGAGAGAGAGAGAGAGAGAGAGAGAGAGAGAGAGAGAGAAATGGACTCAGTATCAACCTTGTTCCTTCGTTCTGACAAAGCTGTACATATATGCGACTTCCTAACCAACAAACTGCTCAACCATTGATCTAACTAACTATCTATCGTTACAACTACTTAGCCCACATGGCCATCTAACTGCTGACTAGGCTTGCTGACTTGGCAAGCTCTGATTGTTACATACTCTTGCATACTTCACTTATTGTGTTTTTCTAATGACTTGTTTTCCTTAACAACAATAAAGCCTTTATCCCACTAGGTGGGGTCAGCTATACGGATTCTTTTACACTATTGTACTCTATTTCATATAGGATTCTGTTTTCCTATTTAAAAAATACAAAATAAAAAAAAAAAGATTTATGGGATAGATTTGTTTTCTTTTCATTTATTTTTTCTTCAGATTGAAGTTTCCTTGTCATTAGTTTGAGCCTTGTCTACGGGTTCTTTTCAGGTTTCTCTTCTTGTCATTAGATATTTTCACTTGGTGCTCTGTTATATTCTGGTACATTTTTCTCGCTTAATAATATTCAGTATTTTGTTATTGAAACGGAGTATAGCTATGATATGAAAATAACACTCTTAACCACAACTAATGTTTGCATTATAGGGGTGATTCAATGCTCTTAAAGGGGGCAATGCGTCACCTTCTTTCAACTCGTACCCCTGTTGTACTCCTTTGCTCCTCTGCTACTTCTACAATTATCCATGCATTTGATGCAGGGTAATGTTTATGCTAGGCATTTGTTTGCCCTTCTTGTATTGTTATTTGAGATTTTTAGAATCTTGACATTGAATTGTTGCTGCTCCTTTCATAACTATGCCCATAATCTCAGCTGCACAAAGTTGGCCAGAATTAGAAACTAGTGCAAATAACAATTGCTGTTATAGGCTACCCTTTGTGTGCTGAAGATTTCGCTGATGCATTTCTCTTACCGTCCATTTTCTAGCATTAGAGTAAAATGTTCTAGAATTTCTCTACATCTGTGTTTCTGTTCTCCTTTGGGTCGTTGTATGTTGGTTCTATGGTCTGTTAGCACTTCTAAACTGGGTTACTCTTATTTTTGACTCTTATTTAGGGGATCTTTGGTCGGGTACTGAGGCAGGCATTATTAAGATCTGGCCATGGGAAGCCATTGAAAAAGCTCTTTCTTTGGGAAAGGAAGAGAGGCACATGGCGGCTCTATTAGTGGAGAGATCATATATTGACCTCAAGAGCCAGGTCTCTGTAAATGGCACTTGGAGTATATTTACTTCAGATATAAAGTATTTGTTATCTGATAATACAAGAGCAAAGGTTTGGAGTGCTTGTTATTCATCATTTGCAATGTGGTATGTCTTCTATCTCAACATTTTCATTGTCAATTATGTTCACATGTGCCTGTATCTTTCTTTGGAATTCATTTCTCCTCTCTGAGTAATATCTTAGCTTCATTGCATGCTTTCTTTCGGGCTCTTTATGTGGTCCTATAAACTGAAGAAACTGAGACCATGTGCAGTTAAGTTTCTTTCTTTTTTTATAGGGAAATCTTTCTATAACTTTATAGGCATGGCAAAATAGGGAAAAAAACAACAAAGTTCATTATCTCAAGGATAAATTTCCCAGCCTCTCAAAATGTCATTTTGTTGATTTAAGTTTCCCTCCCACACTAACCAAAATGCTGTTTGGCTTAAACTTCTTTTATTTGACTACATGCTCAAAATGACTCTTAACCTGAAGCTCTTACACACACTGACACATATATACACGGCTCGACTGTCACTTGGGAGAATGATAGGGAGGATAATACAATGCAACTTCCTTATGTAAAAGACTAGCAAAGGTGGTTTCCAAGTTATCGTTTAGCTTGATGAATGAATCACTGTAAGCCAAGGTTCTTTCTCTTTTGTATATTATCCAAGGTCATGATTTATTGTACACTGATTCCCAGGGAAAGAAGCCAATCTTGGTAGGTATTCAAATTTATCAAACAGATTTTTAAGGGAATTCCAGCATGGCTGAGAGATTCCTCATGATGTAGACATTGACAAGATCAAAGATCAAACTTATCCTTCTTAGATCCCATCCACAGCTGATCACCATATGTGTGTCAAAAGAAGTAGCAACAGCCCTAAGTTCATAAAACTTGGTGTTCCTAATATAAGGGACATGCTTAGACACTATACCATGCCAAGAAATAAAACTACTTTTACTGCTCTCTCTCGCTAAGGGTATGAATTCAGAAAAAAGAATGATGGATAATCCAAATCTTTTCACTTACGTTAGACGCAGAGGTAAAGTTCAATATCAATGTTGGAGGTACTCATTATATGTTTTGTTAGTTTTGTTAGTTTTGTTATATTGGTCTTTGAAGTGATGATTTAACTCTACAAACTTTTATTTTAATCTATATTTCATTGAAAGAAACCTATAGAGGAATTAATATTGTAGTTATTTCTTTTTAAGAGTGGTGTTCTTGTATAAAAGGGAGAACACAGAAACTGCTCATTATCTAAGACACTGAAGTAAATGTGCCAGGGATTTAGTCAACTCAAGGGAGAGCAACTCTCTCTCTCTCTCCCTCCCTTCTCAATCGGGGTTTCCTGAATCTTACATTCTAATTTTACATCTTTTTTTCATGTTAGTTTCTAAAGCAGAACTTGAGAATATCCCCTATGAGGAGAAAAAAAAAACTTATGAATCTACTTTAGAAACTAAAACAACAACAAAAAACTGAGGCTTAATCTCAATTTTTTGGGCCAATCATTTGAGACCAATACAAGAGAAAGGAGGGAAAAAAAAGAAATGAGAGAAAAAAAAATCATCCTTAAAAACTTAAACTTATTATTATTTTTAAGTTTTTATGGATAGTTTTTTTTCCCCTCTCCTTTTTGCTATATTAGTCTCAAACGGCAAATTTGGAATTAAAACTTAGTTTATTGTTGTTATAAGTAGATATATAGGTTTTTGAGTTTCTCCTCATCGGGGATATTCTAGAGTTCTGCCATTTGGTGGAAAATAGAGGGGAGAAATGTGTTGGCCAGGTATCTGAAGGCCTAGATTGTTCTCGTGGTTATGAGGCCTGTTAGATAAAATATTATGCAATTTGAATTATCAGTTTCTGGCAGAGTTGTTTAGAGAGTGAAGATGGGGTCTTTTGGGTGAGTAGGAGAAACATTGGAGTTTGGAGATTATCTGTTATTCGGGATGTATGGATAGAGGTATTATTTGTATGCTTGTGGTGAGAAATACACGGGTTTGTTTGATTCTAGTCATTTCTTGGGGGGGTTGTATGGTGGGGGTATGAAAACCAATGGAAGGATATTCCTGGTATTGTAGTTGTCAAGTCTGATAGAAAGCATTGGCAGTGACGCAAAGGTAGAGTTTCAGTCGATACAAGCAGAAGCTATCTGCGGACTAAGTGGTCAAGATTCAGAAATTCGCCAGTCACAAGAATCTATACTAAGTTTCTGATTCAGAGAAAAAAAAAATACATTTGAGATCTTGGGTCAATGTAGTAAAAGGTGGGTCTTGCCTGGAAAGAGAACATCAACGGCGATGAAGCATTCCTCTGTTTTTGGTAATGCTGGTTTGAGAAAGGAAGGAATCGTCAATCGACAAAATTGGTGGCGGCAATCAAGGGGGATGAATGTAAAGAATAATTTGAATTTAAATTTGGCTGATGTTAGACAATTTGACTACTGTCAAAAATCTTTGGGACAACAAGATCTGGACCTTGATTTCAGGAGACTGTTGAGGAAGAAGATGAACAGGAGTTAGGCTTTTGGGCTGAAAAGAATTTGGGTATTGGGCTGATTGGTAATGCAAAATATGGGCTTCTGGAAGTCTTATGGGTCAGACTTAAATTGAGACATTCAGTTTGGGTCAGAAAGAGCCCGAAGTTGAGAAAATGTAAATGAAATCAGTTCTGGCTGTGAGAGAGTATGGAGATTTTCCTTTAACCCGTGATAGAGAAGATGAGAGGGATGGATCGGAGAAACATCAGAATCTGCCATCTCCTGCAGAAGAAGAGCTTGAATCGTCTTCTGCAGGTGTCCTGACCAAGGAGAAAGTGCCAATTCAGCCATATGATATGAGCTTGTTTACGAGCATGAATAAAGCTATTCCTTCTGTAATGGCTCATATTCTAAAGAGATGAAATCATAGGTCTGAAGCAGTTTCCATCAGAAGAGATGAGGGAATTCTCCTTTTCCAGAGGGGGCTCATATGGAACAGAATAGCAGACATTTCATTGAACCAGGCCGCTGAAGAGTTGAGGAATAAACAATCAAGGCAGTCCTTTACTATTGAGTTCTGCTGAAGGTTTTTCACTGGAGGGGAGTAGTGGTTTGCCTTTAACAGTGGATGAAGCTTCAGGATCTGCCTATACAAGTGCCCCGTCTATGACTCACTTGAGCACAAAAATGGGCCTCTTCCACTGAAGCGGTTACAAAGGGGATACCAAATTGGAGTTAATAAGCTGTTGATTTTGTTGGAAAGGGCTGCAGACAATATGACGAATCAACAGATGAAACACAGAAACTAGTTGGATCAGGATGAAGGGCGTGAGCATGGAGTTGAGGGGTTTCCTGGTGAAGGATTAGACGGTGATCAGGAGGATGAATTACAAAATTTAAGAGCCCAAGGATGGGATGCAATCAGAGGAAAATAGTTAGCATGGGGATACAGAGACAAGTGATTTAGATATCAAGGTTTTGGATGAGGAGTTTCAATTAGCTGACTCAGTTTTGTGGCAGGAGAATGATGATGTTGTACACCTGGGAGTTAGCTCTGGAGATTCGAGTTCTCTGGGTCACCCACCTGTAGTTACTGTGCCAGTGGATGAAGAGGAAAGCTGAGAAAAGTCTCTTCTTGACAAATTAAATTTGAGATTGTCTGAACCTAGGGCTGCTCTCATGTAAGCAAATCACAGTCTTCTGGTTTCTTCTGGTTTATGTTATTAAAAGAAAAAAGAGAAAAAAGGTAAAGGGAGGTGAAAAGATTTTAGAGTCCAATGGAGTAGCACAGGCGAATAATAAAGGTATTGTACGCTTCGGGGTATCAAAAGAATGTGGAATATTTATTTTCCAGGAACTTTTTTCTCTTCTGTAGGATTTATTTGTGCTTTATTTTCTGCAGTCTCAGGGATTAATAAATGTCGTAGACAAGAAGAGTTCTCGAGGGATTGAAGATTTATTCTCCTTTGATTATGTTATGTTTTGTTTTTCTCTTCTGGGGATTTCTTATCCTTGAATTTTTGTAGATTCTTTTTTCATCTAATATATTTTCTGTTTCTATAAATAAATTAATAAATAATAAATAAAAGGGGATACATTTTGTTTTGGAATACTATTTCTTTTCTTCTCACAATCTGTCATTCTCTTCCTCCCCCCCCCACTTCTCTTATTTGTTACCATCCTACATCTTTTTTGGTATCAGAGCCTGACTGCAAAACAATCTTTGGTTGCCACCTTCCCTAAGTTACTCTTTGTAGAGTTACTCTTCACGAGATTGCTGTTCGTGCGAGTACAGATTGCTGCAAGGAAAAACGGAATACCAGTTTCTCCATTGTTTATGCTGGTTTCTGCTGCTAGTTCAAATATGCAAGTTCTTTTTGGTTTGTACTCGATTCTTGCAGCAGCATCCACAAGTTAGTTATTGATCGACTTTTGGCTACCGTGGCTTTATGGCTCAACCTTTATTAGCAAATTGGTCTTCTAGTTGTCTCGAATTGGTAACAAACTCTTCAATGATTTTTTAGGATTTTTTGTATAGTTCAGTAAATTTAAATTATTTAAAACCTTTATCAAATTAGCTTATTTTTTCAGTTTTTTTTTTTTCTTTTTCTTTTTGATGGAAAAAGAAATTATATGACATGTGAAAAATAGTGTCCAAAAACCCTAAGGATGAGGAATCCTCATAAGTGAGAAAAAAAAAAAACTATAAACTAATCAATTACTGCTCTCAAATCCCTCTTTAATTCCTGTAAACTATAATCTTTGTAGATCCTTTGGATCTGAGCCCAGAAAGAAGCATAAGAGATGATTTTATCCAATAAAAGAGGAGAAGAACCATTTCTGAAAATTATAGCATTCTACTCCCTCTAAATACAACCTATACTTTTTATCCCAAATTGTGGAATCAGCTGTTCGAGTGACAAATAACAAAAAAAAAAAAAAAAAAAAAAAAAAAAAAAAAAAAACTGAAAAAAAAGGTATTGATTTAATTTGTGCAGATTTGTCTACGTCACTCATTCTTATCTAAGCCGACTCCAAATTTTTGGGATAAAAGATCTAGGTTATTGTTTGTTTGTTATTCATTCTTATCTAAAACAATTTTCTCAACTAAAACCATAACTATTATGTTTTTATAGACAATTTACATTCAAGTTTTTAACGGTCTACCTCTACGTTTTATTAGATCTTCTATATTTAAGTTCTCGGTCCGCTTAACAGGTGCGTCCCTGGGTTTTCGTTACATATGCCCAAACCACCTCAGGCAGTACTCTCGCATCTTATTCACAATTGAACTAACTCTTAACATATTACATATCTCTTCATTTCTAATATATCTTTTCTAGTTTTGTCACATATCAATCTAAATTTTATCATCTCAACTACAGTTATTTTATACTCTTATTGTTGTTTAATAACTCATCACTCAGTGTCATACAATAACGCTAGTTTTATTGCAATTCTATAGAATTTTCCCTTTAAATGTAATAGTATCGTACGATCATAAAAAACTCCGAATATCTTTCTCCATTATATCCAATCCGCTTGAATCCTATCATTCACATCCCCATCTATATTGCCACCGTTCTAAATGATGGAATCAAGATACCTAAAATGTTTATTTTTTGGTACGTTTCTTCCTTCTAACCTAATCATTTCTTGATCATCTTGATTATTGCCACTAAACCTACATCTCATATACTCAGTTTTGAGTTTGCTCAATCTAAAACCTTTAGATTCCAGCGTGACCCTCTATAACTCTAATTTAGTATTAATACTCTCTCTAATTTTATCAACTAATACTATATCATCTGTGAAAAGTATGCACCATGGTATTTCTTTTTTTGATATTTTTTGTGATTTCATCTATCACTATTGCAAAAAAAAAAAAAAAATGGTGTGTAATATTGAATCTTAATGGAGTCCAATGTAATAGAGAAGTTATCGCTCAGACCCTCGCAAGTTCTTACATTGGTTATAGCTCCATACATATCCCTAAATTTTATACATATTTCTAATAAGATTAATGTATTTTAAAGGAATCTCTTTCTTAATCAGCGCCCATCACAATGTCTTTAGGAATCCTATCGTACGCTTTTTCTAAATCAATGAATACCATATGTAGGTTTTTTTTCTGTGCCCTAAATGTCTCTGTCAACTGTTTTAACAAGTGAATTATTTCAGTAGTGGATCATTTTGTCAAAAATCCAAATTAATTTTGAGACACATTTATCTCTAGTCTTAATCTATACTCTACTCTCTCCCATAACTTCATAGTATGACTTATGAGTTTAATTCCTCTATAGTTTGAATAATTTTATATATTTCTTTTATTCTTTTACAATGGTATAATTGTACTCTCCCTCCATGGTTGAGACATTTTTTTTATTTGTCAAATTTTGTTGAAAAGAACTGTTAACATAATTGCGCCGAATTCATCCGAATATTTTCACACCTCAATGAGACTGCTATCAGGTCCTATAGTTTTGTTATTTTTTATTCTCTTTAGGGGCTCATTTACTTCATGAGAATGAATTTTATGTTTAAAATCTCTATTAATTTATTCTATAGGTATCGCGATATTTCCTATATCTATTATACTCTCAACGTTAAAGAGATTATCAAAATAGTGCCTTCAATGCTTTATTATGTCTTCGTTCTTTACAAATATACTATTGATTTCACTTTTAATATACCTAACATTATTTAGATCTTTTTTCTTTCTCTCCCTTAGTTTGACAATTCTGTAGATCTCTTTTTCTCCGTTTGTCTCTTGTGTAATTCCTTATACACCTTACTATTTGATGCGTGAATAATTTTTTTTACCTCTTTTTTTGTATTTTTGTATTTTTCATATGTTTCGTTACTACTATCACTTTTAAAGTTCCTATAGCATTCTCTTTTGGTTCGAATAGCAGTTTGTATTTATTCGTTCCATCACCACGACTCCTTACCTATTGGAGTCTGACCCTTAAATATTCCAAAAACCTCCCTACCTATACTCTTAATATTATTAGACATCTTTTTTCACATTGTTTCTGAGTTATCGTAAGTAGACCAATTTGTTATTTCAATTATTTTCTCTTAAAGTCACCTTTTCTCCTTTCTTATTTCACCATTTAATTCTTGGTTCTATCGATGGTCGACACTGTTTTTGTCTTTTAAGTACATGTACGTCTAAAACTAATAGTCTGTGCTGAGTTGCTACACTCTTCCCTGGTATAATCTTGTAATTCTTATAAGATATTCCATCACCTCTCCTGGTGAGAAAGAAATCTATTTTGTTAGCATTCGATCCACTTCTATACATAACTATGTGTGACTCTTTTTTCTTGAAGAAGGTGTTTACGAGTGCCAAATCAAACGTTACGGCAAACTCGAAGATGGTACTTCCCGCCTTATTCCTACTACTAAAGTCAAAGTTTCCATGTACTGTTTCGAATCCCCTCATTTTTCTCTCCTACATATCCATTTAAGTCTTCTTCAATAAATAACTTCTCTCCATTCGGTATGGCTTGTTTAAATTCGTTTAAATCCTTTCAAAATTGTTTTTTACTAATTGCATCTATAATTATTTAGGGCATATATACACTAAATATATTAACTATGTTTTCTCCATTTACTAACTTGATAAGCATAGTTCTCTCTCTTCCTTCTTATCTCTACTACATCACCTAGTAGGTCTTTATGTATAATTACTCCTACCTTATTCTTAGTTCTATCCCAATCTGTGTACCAAAATTTATGACCATAAAATTCTATCATTTTAGTCTTCCCTCCCACCCACTTAGTTTTTTGAAGACACATGATATTAATTTTTCTTATATTCATTATTTCTCATAACTCTCCTAACTTTCCGGTTAGGGATTCTATGTTCCAGGTGTCTAAGCGAATCCTATCTTCATGACCAATCTTATTTATCTGCATGCTAATGTCTCTTATTAACTTGTCACTATATCCGAGATCCGATATAGTGCGTCACTGAGGGGGAAACGCCCCAAAATAACTATATTTGTCTCCTATTTTTAATTTGACAAAAGGTTTGACGCTAGTTGTCAGCCTACCATAACCCTACTCATTTACCTGGGTTTGGTACTGGCCATGGCAGAGTTCTTCAAAGAAAAATATATAAATCGATTAAAAAAAACTATATGTATATACACACAAAATAATGATAAAAATAATAAATTTTATATTACAATTTACCACTATGAGTTTGAAATATTTTAAATTTTAATAACTTTAAATTCATAGTAATATATTTTATATTAGTATTAGTAATAATACTACTAGTGGTAATAATACTAATAATAATAGTGATGCTAATAATAATAACAATAGTATTAATAATACTAGTAGCAGTAGTAGTAGTAGTAATAATAATAATAATAATAATTCTGCTCCCTCCAAATACACCAAGAAATGACCATGAAGGCACATCTTCAAATCTTTCCATCCACTTTAACACCTCTTATTTTAGTGAGAAACAATTCGTAAAGACTCCTACGCAAACCTAGAAATTATGCAAAAAAGAAGTTCCATATCTCTCGCTATTGAACAATGCAGATATATGTTTTCTCTCTCGTTGCAAAATAAGCCTTTTTGTGTCATTCAATTAAGTGCTCCTCAGTTGCCAAAAGAGATTCAAACAATAATACCACAGTTATTTCTTTTGAAAATTTATTTAAATTAGACAGCATTTGCTTAAATTTCTATGGACTTAGAAGGTTGAGATGACCGAGAAAGACTCTCGTTGATATAAGAACTACCGTCATTATTTGCATGGTTCTCATCAGCTCTTTTAGTCTTTTATTCTCTTATATTTGTCTTCATACACTTCAGGTCCACTCTTTTCTTAGTTTCGTCTTGTTCTTCTGCTAGCAATTGATGGCATTAGTATATTAAGTGTAATTCAGCTTTCTTTTTATGTATGCCTTGCAGTGTCTTCCGGGTGTTTGTGCAGGAATTTATTAGACTTTTGATGCTTTCTTTCCTCTTTGTTCTTTCCTTCTGATATTTGTTTCAGCATTTTCACTTTGTGTTTGTTCCATTTTGCATGTGTTATTGACATAAACTATAACACAGTCAATGTTATGTTGTCTTTTGCATTGGGTGAGCCATTTGTGACATTAAGAGTCTGCTTAGCAGGTCCTCTGTTGCTCTTAATTGCCCTTGTCTTTCGTTTCTAATCTGTTTAGGTACTTAACATAACTCATCCTAAGTGGTCTTATTCTGCAGGGATGCTCGCACAAGGGAATTGCTGAAAGTTCTCAATGTGGATGGTCAGATTGAGAATCGAGTGGATATGCTATACACACAAGATTACTTAATGGAAGATGACGTGAAACTGAAGATAGTCTCTTGTCCAAAGAAGGAGAAAGCTCAAAGCTCTTTTAATTTCTTGCAGCGGTCACGTAATGTGATAATGGGAGCAGCTGATGTTGTTCGTCGAGTCACAGCAAAGGGGACCTTTGGCGATGATAATCGCAGAACTGAAGCATTAATCATAGCAGCTGATGGAAAGATTTGGACGGGGTCTACCAATGGCTTGCTGATGCAATGGGATGGAAATGGCAATCATCTACAAGATTTCCATTACATCTCTTCACCCGTTCAATGTCTTTGTACTTTTGGATCACGAATATGGGTTGGGTACATAAGTGGTGTTGTGCAGGTACTGGATCTTGATGGTAATTTTCTTGGGGGATGGGCAGCTCATAATAGCCCCATAGTCAAAATGGCCATTGGAGCTGGTTATGTCTTCACCTTGGCTAGTCATGGTGGCGTGCGTGGGTGGAACATCACTTCTCCAGGGCCTCTTGATAATATATTGAGCTCTGAGTTGGCTGCAAAAGAATTCATATACACAAGAATAGAACATACAAAAATACTAGCTGGCACCTGGAATGTTGGGCAAGGGAGAGCCTCTCATGACTCGCTCATATCTTGGCTAGGTTCTGCTGCTATGGATGTTGGCATTGTTGTTGTTGGACTGCAGGAAGTTGAAATGGGTGCTGGTGTTCTTGCAATGTCTGCAGCAAAGGAAACGGTTAGCAGTCTTGATATTATTAGCAAAATGAATTTACATTTAGGGCATTGACATTATTTTCTTCCAGGATACTGGGTTCAAGCTTTGCCATGATTCTTCATATTGCTTTTGATTCTGTAGGTTGGACTGGAGGGGAGTTCCGTTGGGCAGTGGTGGCTAGAGATGGTGGGAAAGACTTTAGATGAAGGATCAACTTTTGAACGTGTTGGTTCTAGGCAGCTTGCGGGCTTGCTTATTGCTGTCTGGTGAGTATTGACCATCGGTGCTTGCAATTGAGGTTGATTATCTTTTATCTTTCTATTATAAATGCTATCTAATGTTCATCTTAAACTATTCTGCATGTTACTTCTGCTGAATTTGAATCAGGAACATTTTTTCTTCTTCTTTTTTTCCTTAATCTTATCAAAAAAGGACATTTTGGGTTCTCAATTGTTGAACTTTAACTTTGGTGATTATTTCATTACATCCATATTTCTTACTCATATTTCTGGTAAGTTGTATGCTTTAATGAGAAGAAAGACAGTTTTCAGCTGCAATATTGACTTGTGTAGCTAGCAGAGACATCTTTCCTCTCTTTTAATAGTTCCGGAGTCTACCTTCATTGGTCTCAAGTCTAAATTTTGACAAAGTACCTTCCAGGGTGAGGAATAATCTTCGACCTCATGTCGGGGATGTTGATGCTGCTGCAGTTCCATGTGGTTTTGGCCGTGCAATCGGCAATAAGGTATGCTTGGTGTTAGCAGTGCTGCCTGTTCGCCGTGTGGCATGGAATTACTTTGGTGTTATTCATTATTTGATTCATTAGCTTATTGTAACATGCATGATAATAAATATAATGTGCTCCAGAGGTTCTCTCTCTCTCTTCTCTGAAGCCCACACAACACAATGTTTTAACATGCGGCATGAGATGACATGTGGTTCAGCATCATTTTTCTTGAAAATTTGCTGGACAGTCAAGATGCCTGAACAGGTTACATTTTATGTGTGGACAATGGCATTGTAAACCTTGTTTCCATAATGTGCATTTCTGGTTCAGTTGGGTACAAAGTCATGGCTATGATAATTAATAGTTGTTTATTTTTCTAAATGTTCATACCTGCAAGCCTTCTTCAAAAACACTTGCACCATAGGGGTGGATAACTAAAGTCATCCAGCACTTACCCCCTTCTGTTTATGATAATATTTTGTTTTCCCATTGTACTTCCCCCCCCACCCCCCGGGGGGGCCCCGGGGGCAGGGGGTTATGGGGGTGGAAGGACATACTTTGTTCTGTTCATTCTATTTTCTTTTTGATTGAAGCTAGGTTGTGCACAGGGAGCTGTGGGTTTGAGAGTTAGAGTTTTTGGCCGTATAATGTGCTTTGTGAATTGTCACTTTGCTGCTCATCAAGAAGCAGTTAATCGCCGCAATGCTGATTTTGAGCATGTATATCGATCTATGATCTTCAGTCGGCCCTCTAATTTTGTGAATGCTGCAACTGGTATGATGCTGTGCTTGTTCTTGTGTTGCTCGTTTGCTTGCTCCATGTATTTAGTCTGGCATGTTCATAGTTTTGGCTTGCCATTCATCCTTTCTGTTGCAGCTGGGGTCTCATCTGCCATTCAAATGCTTCGAGGTGCAAATGTATGTGAGGGAGTTGATTATTTTCATGCCTATCTGAATGCTCAACCTTTTTACCCTTAGAGAATCACTTTCAAAAGTGTGGCATAATTTAGTACTTGAACAGGCAGCTTTGGGTGTCCAATCTTCAGAAGAGATGCCTGAATTATCTGATGCCGACATGGTCATATTCCTCGGAGATTTTAACTATCGACTTAATGGAATATCTTATGATGAAGCAAGGGATTTTGTTTCTCAAAGATGCTTTGACTGGCTTAGAGAAAGGGATCAACTCCAAGTTGAAATGAAGGCTGGGAAAGTTTTCCAAGGCATGCGTGAAGCAATTATTAGGTTCCCACCAACTTACAAGTTTGAAAGGCACCAAGTGGGTTTAGCAGGTAATTGTTCGTGCCAGGTTTCTATCCATTGCAATGCTTATTGATTTTGTGTCCCATGAAGGAGCCTTTTTGGACATTGTGGTTTCTCCTTTTCAAGTAGATTATGGCTTAATTTAGCTCCAGCTTCTTTGGCTCTCCTGGAATGTACAGACATAGAATTGTTTGTTGAAAACTTTTTAAATGTTTTCAAGGTTCTATCAGCCTTTGACTTTAAATTTTTTTAGGTTATGATTCTGGTGAAAAGAAGCGAATTCCTGCCTGGTGTGACAGAATTTTGTATCGTGACAGCCGCGTAACTTCGGGTTCTGAATGCAACTTAGAGTGTCCAGTCGTCTCTTCGATTTCACAGTAAGTTCTCATGGTAGGGTTGTTTTTTTTTCCCTGGTCTGTACTTGTTTGCTGTATTATTAAATGTTTGTATTATTTTTTTAGATAGAATTAAATGGTTGTATTGTCGAAGGAACTTGTCACTTGGTGAAAGTAGACAGACATCACCCTTGTACCGAGTGTCCTTATAGGACCCGTGTTTTAGCATGACTACTTTGCCCAGTTCTAATACCCAATCCTGGTACCCAGGCATAAATTTGGGTGGCAACTGGTAGCTCTCCCTTCTACATACATTTTGATTATAATTATGTTATATGAAAATGCCAAGTTGTTACCCTTAGAGGATTGCTGACCCTTGATCGTGCGTGTGCCGTGAACAGAGTTGGTGATCCAGCTCTGGCTATTTTAGATTTGATTCTGTTCTATCGCAATTTGAAAGGCACATGAGCACCAATTCCTGCAAAAATAGCAATTACAATAATATTTCTTGCGAACATCGCAATTACATCTGTGCGGGTCCATGCACACACATGGCAACACTTCACAAACAAAATCACTGCTAATATGTGCTAAAATTGACTTCTTTTTGTAGGTATGAGGCTTGCATGGATGTCACAGACAGTGATCACAAGCCTGTTCGCTGCATATTCAGTGTTGATATTGCTCGAGTGGATGAGTCTGTAAGGAGACAAGAGTTTGGGGATATTGTTGCATCTAATGAGAAAATACAGATCATGCTTGAAGAATTTGGCAAGGTTCCAGAGACCATAGTTAGTACAAACAACATAATACTTCAGAACCAGGAAACCTCCATCTTGAGGATCACAAATAAATCTAGGAGAGACAATGCTCTCTATGAAATACTTTGTGAAGGCCAATCTACCATCAAGGAGGATGGAAAAGCTCATGATCATTGTTCAATAGGTTCATTTGGCTTTCCACGTTGGCTTCAGGTAACACATCTCATTTTATGGATATAGATACTTCATCTTGGTTTGGATCCAGTTGGAAAGCACTAGTTATGTCATCTTGTCCCTTATATAATTTAAAGTTTTCATCTCATTTTGCTTGCTTTGTGCCTGAACTTATTTACTGTGAGATTATGTTTCTCTTAGGGGATGGAGTTTTGAGAGACCTGTTGCCTCCTTAGTTTATAGTTTCATCAAAGAATTTTCCCTGTTTTCCCTTTTGGTCCTCTTCTGAGGTTTTTGCTTCTGTTGAGGATGTAGCTAGTTTGTAGATCTCTTAGTTGCAATCCCCCCACACTTGTTAATATTATTCTTTTAATGTTTTGGGGAGGTTAAGTTCCTAGATTGGAATGGCTTTTCGATGACATATTTCAAGCCAATTGGGGTGTCATGGAGAAGGATTTCTTTTGATGCTTTTGGGAGTACTGTGAAATGTGATATTTAATTGGGCTTAAGAGCAACACATTCTTGGTGCTCATTCCCTAGTAGTTGGGTGATTTGGACATTAAGGACTTGGGCATATTCACATAGTCTATAGCTTCTGTAATTTGATTGTCCAGATGTTTTCAGTTAGCTTGTAAGAGTGGTAAAGAGCATTTTGCACGTATTCCAATTTGCTTTTGTTGAAAGAAAGGGAGGGTCTTGATATTGCTCTAATTGCTACCAAGTTGATGCAAACTAGTCAAGTTGGTGTCATGGGGATTATTTGCAGGCTTGCCATGTTGCGAGCATTTGTCCGTGTGACAGGGGATAGAGCTTGTAAATTATCTATCGGAGAGGATGGGTGTCATTGAATTTTGAAAGTGGGTGCACATTTGGATCTGCATAGCAGCAAACACTTTCCATATTGTCATCAAAGGTGCCCTTCATACCACTTTGCTGCTTTTGAAGGTTTTAGGCTAACTGGCTGACAGTTGCCATTGCTTTAATCCTAGTTATGGAGGTTTGAGTAAGATGATGTTGGAGGTTTGAGAGAGAGAGCATATTGAGCAGTAGGTAGGAAGGAGAGACTGGCTTAGTTTAGAGGTTTGCTATCTTCTTTTTTGTATATTACATATATCCTTGGGGACAGACAACTGGAGGCCTTGTTTTCATTTATGTTCTGGTTGGTTTAGAGGTTGTGTCAAGTCTTTTGCTGAATTTACTTAATGTCAGGTTTTATTGAAGAACTTTGATGAATTTCCATTTTTTTTCTCAAAAAGATAATTGTCAAAGACTTTTAGGGGAATTCTTTAGAATTGGGTTTGCAGCTGTTGATTACCTTCAACCTACTTCTCTTCGGCAAATATTCATCATCTTCGATATTAACTATCGCTTCACTAACGCTCGTATTGTTAAAATTAAATTTCACATATTCTGTCTTTACCCTACTAAGTTTAAATCCTTTCAATTTCAATGTTTCTCATTAAGATTCGAGTTTAGCATTTACTCCTTCATGTGTCTCATCCAATAAGATAATGCCATCTGCAAACAACATGCATCATGGTACCATGTTCCGGATGTGTCTGGTGAGTTTATCCATAAAGGACTCACCCGATGCATAAAGTACTCCCCAACTTAGTGTGGATGTAAAGGGAGGGTGAGTGTATATATGTGCAGTCTTCTCCTTGCATTTTTGCAAAGAAACTGTTTCCACACCTTGAACCCGTGATCTCGAGATCACCAAAGGAGCAACTCTACCATTGCGTCAAGATTTGTCCTCTGAGTCTATCCATAACTAATGTAAAAAAGATAGAGATTTAATGCTCACCCTTGATGTAGTGTTATCTTTATTGGAAACTCGTCGGTTAATTCGCCTGATGTCCTTACTTGTGTCACCACGTCCTTGTTCATGTTCGTGATCTTTTCAATATATGCTACTATTACACTCCTTTTCTAAGATCCTCCGCATAATTTTCCTAGAGAATTTGTCATACACCTTTTCTAGGTCAATAAATACCATGTGTAATCTTGTTTCCTCTCAAGATACTTCTCAACTAATTGTCTAAAAAGGCATATGCTTTCTATCATTGACCTTTCGGGCATAAATTCATATTGATTTTCAGTCTCCTTGCTCTCCTTCCGTAGTCTTCTTTCAATCACTCTTTCACAAAGTTTTATGATATGGATCATTAGTTTACTCCCCCTATAATTTGCACAATTTTGTTTGTCGCTCATGTTTTTATATAAGGATACTATAACACTTTCCCTCCACTAATTAGTCGTCTTCAATATCATATTGAATAATTTGTAAGCCATCCAGTATCGTGCTTCCCTGTAATTCCATACCTCTATTTGGTTATCATCGGGTCCAATTGGTTTTTCATTTTTCCTCCTTTTTAAAGCCTCTTCATCTTGGCCTTCATTAAATAGTTGATAAAAATACCTTTTCCATTGCTCCTTTATTTCTCCATCCTTCTCAACACCCTATTTGATTCATCTTTAGTACATCTTATTTGTGTGAAATCTCCTGTTTTCATCTCTCTCGCTTTATTTATTTTATAAATGTTCATTTTTCCTTATTTTGTATCAAGCCGTCAATAAAAGTCCTTGAAACTTCATTCTTGGTTTCACTTACTATTCTTTTCATCTCTTTCTTAGCTACTATGTACTTCTATGACTTTTCCTCGTTCTTGATAATGTAGAGTAATTTGTGGATCTTCTACTTCCTTTTTCCACCACCAAGATTCTTTAATTAAAGGTACACGTCCCTTTCACTCATCATGTACACTCTTAATCACTGTCTTCACATGAAGTGTCATATTCTGCCATGCCATTTTAGAGTCACTATATATTTCTCTTAAGGCTTGTTCTTCTACTCTCTCCTTAAAATTTTTTGTTTCTCATTCTTTAAATTTCACCACTTAATCCTAGGGGTTATGCACACTTTCCTTCTGTGAATACTATGCTTGATACGTATTTCCGATACCACTAACCTATGTTGTGTTTAAACTCTCTTCCGGGATGATCTTGCAATCCTTTCAAGTTTTTTGATCCCTCTTTCTAACCATAAGAAAGTTAATTTGCGACTTATCGTTCCCACTTTTAAAAGTAACCAAATGTTCTCTCTTTTTAAAAAATGTGTTAACTATGATAACTCATATTCTCTCATGAAATCCAAAATGGCTTTTCCTTCTTCATTTCTTCCTCCAAGACCATAACCCCATGTACCCTTCCATATTCCTATTGTCTTTCTCCAATATGGCCATTTAGGTCTCCTCCTATTAAATTCCTCTCACTTTGTGAAATTCCTTGTACTACCTCATCTAAGTTTTCCCAAAGCCATCCTATTTGAGGTGCATATATGCCAAGTACATTAATAGTTTCTTTTGCTATCACTATCTTAAGAGCTATAATCCTATCTCTTTTTTTAACTACTCCTACTACTTTATCCCTTAACGAATTATTTGCAATAATACTTACTTCATTTCTTGTTTTGATCTTTCCTTTGTACTATAGCTTGAAACCTAAATTTTGTAATGTTTTGCCTTCACACCTATCTATTTCATCTCTTGTAAGCACAAAATATTAATGCTTCTTTTAATCATTGTATCCACTACATCCATGGCTTTGCCAATGAGGGTTCCCAGGTTCCAAGTTCCAAATCTAATACCTTCCCTAGTCCTATGTTGTCTTTTCTTATCCATCTTTGGACATGAGAACTCTTGTTTATTTAACATTATATCCAAGTTCTCATGTTGATGTAGCGGTCATTGCCTAAACATCGCCGCTGGACCTTGCAGATGTGAGAACTCTTGCATACTTAACACTACAACTGAGTTCTGATGGAGATGTAGTGATCCTTGCCGAGACGTTGCGGTTGGACCCTACAAGTTCCTATTGGAGAACAACTTAGCATTAGTACAATATTGTAAGGGATCCATACATATTTTTTTGCCTTAATTTTATGCTGGCTGGCTACCTAACACAACCCTCATCCTTTACCCAGGTTTGGTATCGACTATGGCGGAGTTTGGCAGTTTGGTACCTAACACTTGAGTTTCAAAATTTGGCAATGGGCCTTGTGACCAACTCCATTAGCTAAAATCCATGCTGTTAATGGGGTATTAAGATTTATATTAAATTCAAATATTTGGGTGACCTTCATTCGGTTTCTTGTTCTTCTCTTCCACGACTTCAGTAACTGTGATGTTTTGCTGAGTATCCAAAAAAAAAAAAAAAATCAACTAATATTTGTACAACAAGTGTTGTTTCAAAACTAGTTTGTAAGATTGAGTGCTTACTTTTCAATCTTGTTCAATTTGTGTTAATGGTGATTGCCGTCCAAAAGAAAAGGCCTCTTTCTCATGCTCCCTGCAACAGCATCTCTCTTCAGTTGTTATTGCATTCAGAAATCTCCGTTTATCATCTTCTCTCTTTCATTAAATTTCTAAACTTTTCATCAGACACACTTCTTTGATTTCAGTTTTCATTTTTCTTAAACTGTGATTGAAGAACCCTGTATATGCTTCTTTGTTGTCATCTTTTGTCGGCAGTAACCAGCGTCACCTTGTTTTTATTGTTTAATTGATACGTGATTTGTTTAATAAATTTGTGGTTTGACGGACTTTGATTTTGAACTTTGATCTTTAAAAGAGACGGGTCTTTTATTTGCTTGAATTTTTTAGAATTATTTAAGTTTATACTTGAATTTTGAGATATTAGAGAGTGAATTGGAGTCTATTATTATTTGTGTTTTGAGTGTTAGTCTGGCTTATGTCTTTGCTTTGAATTTCATGCACTTTTGATGAATATCATCCATGGTCATGGTCATGGATAGGTTTTAGTGTTTGGTTCTAACTATTCAATTGAATTTGGTCTATTTGGCTATATTAGTGTGGATTTTGGAGATTTGAAACTGACATTTGGGGAATGTGGGGTGTGATCCATGGAGACATATAGGAGAAGGAAAGAGGAGGAGGAAGTTCTTACTCCTCCTTTGGGTTGTTTTTCACTTTTTATTCTATTTGGGCTGGTGTTAATGGTTGATGATCACAAGAAACTGGCAGTGAGGTCACCAGCAACCAATAGTCTTTGATGATATTGATTTGCTTCTCTGGCTCAATTCCATGGAACAACAAGAAGGAAGATGAAGGGAAGGACATGTTAAAAGAAAAAAATTACGCCAGATGTATTTTGTATTTATTTTAATTATTTTCTTTTAATGCCCCATTGATGGCGGTTTTTTTTTTTTTTCTAGTTTGGTTAATGGAGTTAACTGTTGGGGGCCCTTTTTCCAGTTTTGAATTTCAAGGGATTAACTGTGAATTGAACAAACCATGTGGGATATTTTATAATTCCTGTAAAAGTTTTCTGCAGAGGAAGCAATTGCAGATTTAGGGTGATCCAAGAGAACTATGGGAAAATTTGTGATGAGACTATGATTGTAGTGTTTATTTGATTACATATGGTTTTGGATAACTATCAAAAAGTGTTAAGATTTCAAAAATATAAAAATACTTTTCTCCATTAGCTTAAAGTTTTGGAGCAAGTGGTGGTTTCACATTTTGAGTAAATCTTGTTTGTCCCCTTAGACCACATTTAACATTCTTGTATTTGGGACTATCTTATAAGTCATCACATGTCCACAAATGGGGGAAAATATTAAGATCTCTAGTTGTAAATGTATCTAGCTCAATCAATTAAAAATTTTGGAGCAACTTCATAGAAAATATTGGGATGAGTTTGGCAGTTTCTTGCAGTGAGGTGTTGAAGATTCCTCCCTGTTGGTTTGGCACCATGACAAATTGCTTTAGGATGTTACTTGTCATGTTATGATTACTTGGGGCATGAATGTTGGCCTTATCCTTTGAAAATCTTTAGGTCCTAATCGTAGGATGTGAGCTGTGGAGGATGGAATTTATGCCAAAATAAACAGCATTTTTTTTTTGGGGGGGGGGGGGGGAAGGGGGGTTTGGTTAGGATGTTTGTCATTTCTTTCATTTGTTTTACCAGAAGGCTATAGATCCCACGAGGCAAGATACATTTACTTTGTACCGGGCCATATTGTAGGAAGATGTATGATTAAGCTATTTGCATTAGGACAAACCAAGGGTGCTTGATTCATGTGAGAGGCTACTTGATGGATTACTTTTTCTTATATAGCACTAGAGAGATTAGTGTATTTGCTTCCAAGGCCTGTCAATCATTTCTTCTTCATTGCCCTTTGAGCAGGAGACTGACGCTTCCCTTTTTTTGAAGTCATTCTGGTTTGGTTGATGCAGATTTTTTGCTGATAAATAATGGGCTAGATGTGTGAGCCTTTTTAAAATTTTTTCATACGGAACTGTAAAGTTATTGAAAGGTGGAGTGTCACTTCCTAGATATTGCTATGTTTTGAATGTGTTTTGAGGGGTTTTTGATAATACTGTTTCTGGTGAGCACTGTGTTTTGAGTGGATTTTTCCATTTGTTGATAAAACAAAGTTTAGAGCGATCAATGGGCCTGGTCATACTGAATTTATGATTTCTGGAAGTTGGAAAGATTTGTCAAGAATAGAAAAGCTTAAGCAATAGGGAGATTTTCAGATTTGGGAGCAATGTATACGTTGTTTGATACTTGAAAGTTGACTGCTTGCATGAGAACGAGAAAGCCGGGGTGCAAGGAAGAAGCCCCAATCATGTGAGAAGGTGAAAATAATACGTGGTTGCCAGAAGATGGTTTTGGCCATGTTTGAGGGAGATAGCTAATTGCAATTGTGGCTTAGATTTATTTGGGCAAAAGGCATGAAATGATTTACTGATGCTATGCGTTGGAGTTTAGGTTGCAGTAGAAGTGTTTGTGATGGATGATTTAGGATAAGGATGTTACACCTGTGTGAGCTGAATGGCAAAACAATGTTCGATGTAGTTTTTCTGATATGCGGCTATGTAACTGTTGTGTTGTAAGGGTAACTTAAATGAATCAATGGTCAAAAGTTATTTTCTAAGAAGTCCTTCAAAACCAATCCTTTGGGGGAAATGCGGTCACACACACCTGCCTGCACGTTTCCTGCACACGTGCACTCACACACACACTTTGATCCATTCTGTGCTATACGACCTCTCGTAAGCATGGTTTTGCATAAAACATTTCTATTATTTAGCCTTCATTTGAAAATATTTAAATGGTTATATAGGTAAAAAAGGAGCTGTAGATACTACTTGAGTTGTTCCCAAGTACTGTTGAGTTCTTTTTTGGATCTCTATTTGCTTTTGCATGCTATGTTAGTCCGTGGTTTAAATACATTACATTCAATCCAGGTAACACCAGCAACAGGAATAATCAAACCAGATCATATAGCAGAGGTGTCCGTTCATCATGAGCAATTTCACACCTTTGAAGAGTTTGTGGACGGTGTCCCCCAAAATTGGTGGTGTGAGGACACCAGAGATAAGGAAATTATATTGATAATCAAGGTGCGGGGTAGCTGCACAACTACGTCAACAAGTCACCGTGTACGTGTGCGACAATGCTGCTCTGGAAAGACATATAGTAATGACTCCAAGATAAGTAACCCTGGACAAGTCCAGGGAAATATCCTTCATCGCTCCAATATCCAACATATAAGCAACTCCTATGAGGTGATTGACCACTTGCAAAATTTGCATAGCCCTTGAAGTGGGGAGAAATTATTCAGTTAGCAAAGATATGAATTTACTGATTAACCGGGAAGTGTGGCGAGCATGAGGGTTTTGTGCCCACTCTTGGACAGAGTGAAACTTGGAAGACATCAGACTACCTTGAAGTTCATCAATCTGAAGAGCCAGACGCTCGAACCACTTTCTTGACCATAAAATTTTGGTTCTTTACAATTTTGTCATTGCTGTATAGAAAAAGTGGATATGATGAGGGAAAAACCTTTTTGTGGAATTCTATCTTACTGCACAGATGAAAGTGAAGAAGAGACATAAAGAAAGAAAGGAATTATCTTTTCTTTCTCAATTTCTATACCTTGTTTATGTCCTTTTACCAGATAAACCTATTTGCTTCTATACAAATGGGAGTCCTGTAGCATTTTCTTGATGGCACTGGCGGGTAAGGAGAGTTAGCCTGTGCATTCTGCATGTTGTGAGATTTTGATTTCCATGAAGATTTGAAGTCACTGCTGTGGAGATTAAAAATCTATTTTGATTGCGTGTTGCTACTTTTTTATTTTTTATTTCTTATGCAACTAAAAACCGTCATCTAAGATTAACTGTTGTATTAGACAATGTCTTGGCATTTTGCCAGGCGATTCTTTTAAATACCCCCTTCCCCTGAGCCAAAGGGGGACCCTTTAGGAATGGAGGAGCTCTCTAGAAAGAGGGGAAATCTTCTAATGGTGGAAGTTCCTCCCCCCCCCCCCCCCAAAAAAAAAAAAAACCCCAAAAGCCTAAAAAGGACCCTTCTGAAATTTTGGAAGAGCTCTTTGGAAAGTTAGGTAAGATTGTCATTTAGATGTGTGTGTATGTATATATATTAAGAACTTTTCTGGCTTTACATTGCCGCTCTCTGAATACAATCTTTTCGTTTCACTACCTATTCATACAATCTAACGTGCAACTTCTTTTCAAGCCATCAAGATAATATCAAGCAGGAAATAAAATATACATATCATTGCATAAGGTACGTGAAAAAATCGAATTATATTATCTACATATACTATCTCTTGGATTGGTGTCATTTTATGGCAAGTTTTATATGTATGCCTATAAGATTATGTAGTTTTGATATTTTAATATTCGGATATTGTGCATTGCTTTTAATTAAGTTAGGTAACACATTATTATATTGTTATATTATGTACTTTTACATGTATAAAGTCTATTAATATAATATGTGTGATTTATGCATGTGATTGAGTTGACATAACATTTATACATTGTTGTAAGGAAAATTTCATAACTGATCCATCAAACCAGAACTTTGTCATCTATAGGATATAGCTTGAGCCATTTTTTTTTTTTTTTTTTGTTAATAAATCATGAGTAGTATATCCAGATCAGTGGACACAGATTCGAACTCATAAACAATAGGTGTAAGTTGCTAGCATTAAATATCACATTAGAGTGATTTTCTTGAATATAATAAAAAGAAAAATCAGCACTGTACTGTTATATTTAGTTCGTGTGCTATTAATTTCGTGCATACATGAATGAATATTTAAAATTAGAGTTGTATACCATGGCATACCAAGAGTGAGAATTTTTATGAGTTGAGGTAAATGGTGTTTACTAGTTGGGACATGCATATATAATAAATATCAATGGTGAGTATGTCGGAATTCACACCCTTAAATCATCTTACTTGATAATCCATAAAATAAATTTAGTGAGATGATTTTGTATCTTATCAACTATTTTTAAATTTGTTAAGTCCCATCAGATGTTAGAAGATAAGTTAAATATTCTTAAATAATGAAAGGTCTAATAGAATAAATAATTCAGGAGATTATAATACAAATAATATGAGGCTTAGTAAGAACAAATATGTACAAGATCGAGAATCGAGTAATGAATATATACTTATTGACTTCTGTAAATAATACGAGGTTCACTAATCTTTTCGTTATTTAGAGAATCGTCACTCTTCCACCCTTATGAGAATTGTAGAAATGATTTTTGGAGCTTCCATTGCTGTTCTTTAAAAATGTACATGTTCCTTTCCCACCAAATGCACCAAGATGGCTTGGAGAAAGATGCCCAGCAATTTTGTTACATTTAACTTCATAACCATAGATAGGTTTGGAATAAAATGGTCTCAGCTCTTGGGGAATAACGATGTCCCAAATGGTTTTCAGGAACCTTCAATCTTTGATGGCACGCACTGTTATTTCAACTTCTTACAAAGAGGACAGATATAAGTGTGTAAGAGACTGATGCAATGGAAGTATGGTAATGGAGTTTGTTAGAGTACAAACTTTAAAACTCTACAACGGAACCACCCACAAGATAAACCCAAACCAGGGTTGAGAGGAAAATCTCAAAATTATATTAATCAAATGTCTCCATTATAATGGGAGAATACCTAAGCCTAAAGTAAAGGCCAACTAAACCAAAAAGAAATCTTCAAAAACAGAAACCAATAATAAATGTCTTAAGACAATTTAGGATTCTAGAAACCCTAGAGACCGAAAAAAGGAAAAAAAATTCTACAAAAATAAGAAAAATAGAAATAAGGAATAGAAATTCATTCAGTCTTCTTCTGCATATTGCTATTGCGGTCCTCTTTGTGAGGATTTGATTCTAATTATCTGCTATTTTTATTATTTTATACAAAAAACTATGTATTTACTTTTCTGTTTTGGATAATATTTATTTTAATTAATCAATTAGATAAATAATTTTACACATTATTTATGTATGTGCAAGATTCAATGATTTGATGTGTGTAACTTATATATGTGATCTAGTAGATGGTGCATAAAAAAGTATAAATCATAGTTATATCAAAATAAAGTAAATAATTCATTGATAAAACTAAACACTTCATTAAATTTTAAACTATAACTTGTGAGTTTTTTAATTTTTGGAAAAGTTTTACTTTGATTATCGAAAAAGTTCCAGATTCGGACACAATCCAAACTCAATGGTAGTTAGTACATGTAGTTAGCATTGAATATGACCTACAAAATAATTTTCTAAAATATAATATGAATGACAACTTGTATTCTATAGTTGTATATAGTTTATGTATTCTTAATGTTGAGTTAATATGGATGAATCTGCAAAAATCAGGGCCATATAATTTGATATATTATAAGTAAGATCTTTCATTGATCAAGAAATTTGTACATTGAGTATATGGTGTTGATTAATCGGGACATGAATATCCATAGAGAATCTATGTTGACTGTATAAGAAATCATCCTTTTGAGTCATCATAATTGACTATTTAGAATTTGGATCTAATGATATGATTTTATATCGTATCGAATATTTTTAAAATTTGAATTTTTATCAGCTAAATGAATATTTTAGATATCCTCTAATTTGAATGAAAGACTCAAAGTATTAAATAATTAAATAGATGATAGTATATTTATTTTGTCTGGACTCAATTACAGGTGTTAGATAGACGAAGAGTATATAGTAATACATGAATGTAAGGACAAAGTATTATATATTTATTTATTAACTTATATAAATAATACAGTATTTATTTTGACATACAACTCTATTTATTTAATAAAATTAATTAGATTTAAAATAATTTTAATATAACTATTAAATTAGCAGATGACATTATAATTATTTTGAAAGCAAAATGAAAATCTTTTAGATTCTTTCTCAACCCCAAAAATCAATTGATATTTATTATGTGCTTGTATGGATTTATATTGGTGTTAAGTCAATTTGAAATGTAAAATAATATAAAGAGAGAGTAGTTAGTGATTGTTTTACAATTTCATAAAAAATTATAATCAAGTTGTAATTTTTGAAGTGTCTAAACCCTAAGCAACTATTTATTATAGATAATTATTTAATTAATTTTAATATCTCTCTTTAAAATAATTATTATTTTGATTTTTAAATTTAACATTAGTTATATAAAAAAGTCCTAATGCATTAGAGCTCTGGGGATTTTGATTTTGTCTCCTCAGATAACATACGAGAGTTTGAGTTAAAATTTAGATTAAAAAAAATTGAGTTAAGGTCTTTATTGTGGATGAGAACCAAAAAAAAAGATTTCTTGCAATTTTGAGATTAGTAATCTCTACTTCATTTTAATGCGTTTTTCTTTCAATATCATGTTTTATGGTATAATTTTTTTCCATTATGTGATTATTATTCCGACGTGTTCTTTGATCCTATGAATGAAATAGACAAAACCTAAATCCAACACTCTTGAAGCCCAAACCGTGTAAGAATCCTATGACCACTTCGATACTCAGAGAGGCTTATCACCAATCTTGGTATTAGACTCATCGTGTGTTTCTAGGCATACAATCTAGAACTAATTTTATACAAGAAAATTATACAAAGATAAAATTAAAATATAATATCAAAAACTCGAAGAAGAAGAAAAGAATAAAGATTGCTAAAGAAAATTACAAAAGGGAAGATTATCCCTTGAGAAGAAACAAAACCTAACTACAAGAGAGAAGATTGTCTTTTCTTGCTTGATTACAAAGTGTGGAGAGGGCTTCTATTTAGACAAAAGCTAACTAGTAAAGGAAAGGAAAGAAATTTAAATAAAATTGATGAGACTGAAAATAATCAAAATAAAGTCAATTTTTTAAATGTATAATAATTGAATAAATCAATCAAACATATAATAGTTCATTAAATTAATCTTAATTATTTACTAAATCAATCAAATATATAATTGACTAAATTAATCGTAATGATTAAATCAATCATAGCAATTGACTAAATCAATTATTATGATTGAATGGTTGATGATTGATTAGATCAATATCCATTTGGATCTATTTTAACACCCCCCCTTCAAGTTTGATGAGTAGATATCTATGAAACCTAACTTGCTGAGAATATTTTGCATGTGACTTACCGCAGTTCCCTTGATAAAAATATAAGTAACATGTTCATTGCTCTTCACATGAGTAGTGAATATGGTCTTGTTTTCAACCTTTTGGCGCATGAAGTGAAAATCAACTTTAATATGTTTTGTTCTCTCATGGAAAACAGAATTAGAAGCAATGTGAATAGCAGACTGATTGTCGCATGAGAGTTTGATAGGGGAAGTGACTGGAATCCCAATTCTTCATATGCAATATGCTATATTGAGTCTGGTGATAGTTAGGTAAATGAGCTTCCCAACGAGTCTCTGGAACCTTTGTATATCTATGAAAAGTTAATCAATATCCTTCCCTTCATTAGAGGTTGAGATAGGGCTAATGGCTGGTTTTACTCCCAATTTACTTATTTCCTGCAAAAGATCAAAAGTGTACTTTTTTTTTGGGATAGGACAAACCCCTTACGAGAGTAGACAAGCTCTATTTCTAAAAAATACTTTAGTAGCCCTGAATCTTTAACTTCAAAACTAGGTTTAAGAAAATTTCTGATTTAATCAACATGACTCATATCACTCCTAATAATAATGATATTACTGACGTATATGAGCACAATCATGATTCTTTCATTATCTAGTTTAGTAGATAGGGAGGAATCACTGTTATATTTTTTAAAATTGTTACTGAGAAGTGCATAGCTTAGCTTTTCATATCAGGCCCGAAGAGATTGTTTGAGACCATAGATGGTTTTCTTTAATCAGCACACTTGTCCTTCATAACTTTGGTTGAGTCCTTGAGATCAATGCATGTAAAACTCTTCTTCTGGTTCCCCTTGTAAGAAGGCATTCTTTACGTCCATCTAGTACATTGGCAACTCCTGATGGTGGCAAGAGACAAGAGAACCCTTATAGTATTTATCTTTGCTAGGGTGCAAAGGTCTCCATATAGTCCACTCCGTAGGTCTGGGTAATCCCTTTAGCTATAAGTCTAGCCTTGTAGCAATTAATTGAACCATCGCTTTTATACTTGATCTTGTAGACCCATTTGTATCCGACAACTTTCTTTCATTTTGGGAGAGTTGTTATTTCCCAAGTCTTGTTATTTGTGAAAGCATTTGACTCTTCTTTCATTGTTTTCCTCCATTCTGAGTGATCATTGGTCTCATTGAAACTTTTAGCCTCCTATACTTGATCAATACCACTCAAAAATATTTGGTGACTTGAGAAAATATTAGTAATAGTGTAATAGTTAGCAATGGGATAACATGTGAACTTAGAAATAGTGTTCCCATCTTAATAGAGGGAACCTCAACCTTGTTGACCTTCTGAGTGGTGGTGGAGATGATAGCAAGTTATTAGACTCCTCATTTGCTTCGAAAAGAAGTGAGTCTTCTTGGATTTGGTCTCTTCCTTACTCCCTACTTTCTTTTATTTTGGAGGAGTTTCCATTTTCCCTTTGCTCAGAATTTTCTGTTAATCTTCTCTCTTGCTATTGCTTTTAATTCTCCTCTTTATTAGATTGGTGAGAAGTATAGCTAACTTCTTTTGGAGTTAACAATAGAACTTGCAGATCTTCATTTTCTGATATTCTTTCTTCACTTGTATCTGCAAAATAGAACTCATTTTCTACAAATATCACATCTTTTGATGTGTATATTTTGTTAGTCATAGGATCATAACATATATAACCACTTTAAAATGACTCATATCCTATGAAAACACATCGTCTCCCTTTTCTATCCAATTTATTTTAAAATTTTTCTGGTATATATACATAATATATATATCCAAACACTTTTAAATGAGCAATATTTGGATTGGTCATAGTAAGAACTTTAATGGGAGATTTTTCTAAGAGTATCCTAGTGGGTAAGTGATTAATTTGGTGAGGTACAATACTAACTACATCACTCCAAATATTTTAGGCATGTTAGCATAGGCATGATTATTCTTGCTATCTCAAGTAAATGCCGATTTTTTTTTTCAGTTACTTCAATTTGTTAGGGGTGTATGGACATGAAGTTTAATGGATTATTCCCTTTTCTTCTAAAAATTTTGTGAATACATGATTCATGTATTCCCCCTATTGTCTGTCCTAATCATTTTTATATTTGCGTTGTATTGTTTAGTGACGTAACTGTAAAAGTTTTTAAATACTTCGAATGCTTATACTTTTGAAGTGAGCATATGTACCCATATGCATCCAATTTTGTGATCAATAAAAAATATGAAATATTTAAAACCTTGTTCAGATACGACAATGGATGTCCAAATGTCAGAATGTACAAGATTAAAAACATTTTTATAAGTTGTTTCTGAAATTGGATAATGCATTCGAGTTTCTTTTTCAAAACACAAGGTTCGCAACGTCTATCTTCACAATTTTTTATTAGAAATAGGCATTTCAAAACTTAATTCCTCGGATGACCTAACCTAGCATGTCACAAAATATTAATTTCTCCTTGATATGTCATGTGTGCATGGTTATCTTGATTCAAAAAAATATAAATTGTTTCTCCTGAATCCCCTACCAATTACTTGGTTTGTTCTGAAATCCTAAAAAACAATAGTGTCAGGATCAAAATATAACTTTATAACTTTGGTATCTAGTAATTTGGCTAATAGACATAAGATCAAAAGAAAATTCATGAACACAGAGCATTAGAGGTTTTTTTCCAATAAAAAAAAAATAAATAAATTCCCTATTTCTCTTATATTTAATAG
Organism: Dillenia turbinata; assembly: GCA_037126225.1. NCBI lineage: Eukaryota > Viridiplantae > Streptophyta > Magnoliopsida > Dilleniales > Dilleniaceae > Dillenia > Dillenia turbinata. Next base: position 736,271 of record JBAMMX010000031.1, on the reverse strand, counting down.
AGGTTTTTAAATTTCTTTTTGTCCCTAATCATATGATGGTCACAACCAAAATATATTAACCAATTTTGGAAATTTGAAGTTAAGTTTAAACAAATACCTGGATTGGTCATTGCTTGCTTGAGTAGTACTTTTGATACGATGCTCTCAATGGTCGACTCAGGTGTTGCTTTATGGGCCACATTTAAGGAAATTTGACCCTTTCTCTTCAGGTGCTCAGCTCTTGGATGAGAATAAAGAAACTAAGATCTTTCTTGTGAATAATTTGGCTTTCAACAGTGAGCACATACATTTTTGATCATGTGTTACACCTTGTTGGCCACTTGTCCTTCTGTAGTTGAATTGAAACCATGTCCGTCTACTTTGAATTGAGAAGCATTCTTAAGTTTCATACTTGTTTATATTCATTGGATCATGGATCTTACTTCTTAGTAAGAGGGAAAATCCTTTATTTGAAGGATTACTTGGCGAACATGTGTGAATTGTTCTCCAAGAGACATGAGAAGCCCAAAGGACTTGTCTTCATCCTCTCATTTTTGTAAAATTTTGAGGTCGGTTGTGATTGGCCTCAAAGCCTTGACCTCGTTCCAAAGGTCTTCATACTCGCTGAATAGTTACGAGAGAGCCTTCTCATCCTTCTTGATGTTGGCGATTTACTACTTTATCTCAAAAACTCTTCCTAAATTTGACTCTTACCCATAAAGATTATACATTTGATCCCACAGGGTTTTAGAGTTTATAAAGCAAGTGACCATAGCTCTATGAGTTTGATCCATAGAACTTGTGAATAGGATGAACACTTGGTCATCCCTCATTTTTCATTCTTAGAATGTTGGGTCTGACTCCTCAAGAGAGTTCTTTATAATGTGACCCAAGAGATTTTTTTAGTTTGAGGATCTCTTAATATGAGCAGTCCTTTGGAAATAATTTAAAGAGATAAGAAGAACGAAAGAGAATGGTTGTGAATGAAAAGAATTTATTTGAGAAAGGGGATCAACTAACCTTAAAGAGGAAAGAATCAAAATTTGTTCTGATACTATGATGAAAAATTTTAATCTCGGTATTAGACTCCTCGTGTGTTTCTAGACATGCAATCTAAAATCAATTTTACATAGGAGAATTATATCAAGATAAATTTAAAAATATAATATCAAGAACTCGAAGAAGAAGAAGAAGAAAAAAAAAAGAATTTTCATTATATTAATTGTTAAAGAGAATTACAAGAGGGAAGATTATCCCTTGAAAAGAAAGAAACCTAATTGCAAGAGAGAAGATTGTCCCTCCTTGTTTGATTACAAAGTATGGAGAGGGGTTCTATTTATACAAAAGCAAGCTAGTAGAGGAAATGAAGGAAATTTGAATAAAATTTGTGAGAAAGAAAATAATCAAAATAAATTCAATTTTCTAAATATATAATGATTGAATAAATCAATCATTAACTAAATCAACCAAATATATAATGGTTGACTAAATCAATAATAATGATTGACTAAATCAACCAAATCTATATATGACTAAATCAATCATAACAATCGACTAAATCAATCATCATGATTTAATGGTTCATGGTTTATTAGATCAATCAATGAGCTCCATTTAGATCTATTTTAACAATGGTCATCGCCATTATATTGCCAACAGTTATTCTCCCAGCTCCTTTTATGGTCATCACTTTGGCAGTATAGCCCTAAGCCACTTTCCTCACTTCAACTGTTTGTTTGGCCTTGTTTTGGTATGTAAATGAGGCCTCTAAACCTATAAACCTTTCATCTAAGGGTTTCTTGTTTTGTGTTAGAGACATAATTTGTTCAGGGATCTTCAGACACCTTCCCAGCCAAAAAGATCACTCTAGAATGGGTCATGATTTTCCATAACTTCTCCTGATGCAACTGCCATCAACTTCTTGATCTTGAGACAGAAGGCTCTCATATCTTTCCATTACTCTAAAATCTTCAAAACCGTTCTTGCCCCAAGAGAGACCATCTCTATTACCATCTTTGTCAGAGGTATAGAGAGCAATTATCTTCAAACAAGTATCTCTTGGGAACCAAAGACTGAGCACATTCAAATCCTAGCCTCCACTGATGATAGCATTAATCACCCAAATAGGATAATCTTTAACCTCCTGTGAAATATCAATGAGAGCCTCTTGTTGTAGAGGATAGGGTTGAACCCAGACATCCAAAACTTTAAAGACTAACCATTCCTCGCTGGTCAATGAATATACAACTTTAAGATATCTCTAATACTAACAATATTTTTCCACAGGTGGGAATCAACAATGATGGAGTATAGCCTGAAGGCCTATTATCATAGGATTTGAGATCCTCTGAGCCCGTGGCCCAATAGATAGAACACACCAAAACGTGTTGTAAATATGGGATATACCTCTCAGACAGGTAGACACGGTCTACTCTCTAAGAAACTATCGACCAGATCTTTCTCAGTAGTTAGCTGATCAGCTCCAACACCTCCTCAATGCTTGACATTGTTATTCAATCCGCTAAGGTAATATTCATTTTTCTCTAAATCATGAAAACCTCCCGTAATAGAAAGGATACATTTAACTGCGATCGATAAGAAATGGAATCTCTTGATAATTTGAACTTTCCTAATTGATAGAATTCTAAATCTCTTGGGAATCTTTCATCGCAAACCCCATAATCTCAAGATGCTTCCATAAAAAAACTAGGGTTTAACATCCCGAACACGTACGAGACTCACACACACAGCCTGTAATATTTATTATAAGGCCATCTGCCAGGTATGTTCTTCGAACTTTACACTTGACACACGAAAGCCTACACAAAAAGAGCCCTCCGACAACATTTTGCAGGTTCCATCAATTAGAAAGCCCTAACTGTTCATCCCATTCGAGTCAATGAAGCTACTATCTATGGAGCAAAACTCACCTCAACAGATTGGTGTTGTCCGTAGGAACAAATTGGAAAGAAACTTATCCTACGCTCTATATCACTAAAGACTATGCCTCCCAAGAAAAAGACCAAAGTCACTTCCAAAGCTACGTCCATGATGGAAGGACACATAGCAATCCTAACAAACATTATCCAATTTGCAATGCCAAATAACCCTATAGAAGCTCCTACCGCTGGCAAACAACCTTTGATAATATTGCCTCATCAAGTAGAGACCTAACAGCCAATCATGCAACAGAATCAACCGATTCCACCCCCTACTCTAGTCTCTCCAGAATGGGCCATTCGACCCTAGATGGAAAGGTTCGAATCTAAGTTACAAGGTATGAGCAAGTAATTAGAGGAGCTTAATTTCATCCTCAGACTAGAAGCACAATCCTCTTCCCACGGGTCGGGTCACATACGCTCACAAAGGCTCAAACCCAGAGCACACCAAGAGCCTTTAGCAACTTCTCGACATGATCCTGATGATCTGAGGAAACAAGTCAAAGAACTTGTAGCGAATGAACTAACACACGCCAATGCAAGAAGGGACGAAGTCGCCCAGTATGCTAATAGTCTCTCACTGTTCGACTGGAAGGTTTCTAGAGAACCGATGTCTCGTGACATGCTTCTTACCCCCATAAAAAGATACGATGACACTATCGATCCTTGGGATCACGCAACTCACTTCGTGACTGTGATAATCTCAAGAGACATGCTAGATGCAGTTATGTGCAAACACTTTCCTATAACCCTTAAAGGGTAACGAACTAATATGATTCAACTCACTCCCTCCATTTAGTATCAAGAGTTTCTTCCAACTTCGATAGCAATTCAAGACTCGCTTTGTGATCAACAGAGGGGTCAAAAGGAAGTCCACATACCTCCTCTCATTGTGACAAAAGGATAACGAACCATTAAGGTACTTTCTCGACAAATTCAAAACTGAAATAATAAAGATTTCGGGTTTAGACCACTCTATCACATTGGCGGCACTACTTATTGAATTGCGGCCATCAAGAATGAAAACATCAATAACAAAGAACCCCCCATCTACCATCTAGGAATTCTATAATCATGCAGAAAAGTATATTATCATAGAACATGTTAAAGCATTCAACAAATGATAAAACCGACCAAGTTGGAATGAACACAGTCAATCACCCTGACAACCTTCCCACAATAACAAAGGTTCACTAACTATACTCCGCTAAACGAAGCATCAAGACAAGTCCTGATTCAAATCAAAAACAAACCCTATGTCAGGTGGCCCCCTCCCTCCACAGAAGATGACTTAAAGAAGAACAAAACGAGATACTGCCACTTCTACCAGGATTATGACCATTTGATGGATGAATGTAGAAAGCTTAAAGATGAACTCGAGTTTTTCATTCAAAGCGGTCGGCTCCAAAACTCTGTAAGTGTGGAGAGAGAGGATCCCTCTCCTTAAGGCCAACACGTTACAAGGCATGACAACGAGTAAGACGAGAAGTCATTTCCAGGGGCCACCCGTAACCAACCAGCTGGGGTAATTCTCCAAGTACAAAACGAGTATAACCCCTCAGTACCTTATCTTCCAGCTCACATCCTCATGGTACAGAATCAGCACAGTCGAGAGTACGTGCCGTGGAACAGGACGGGGCAAACGATGGCCACAATCTTTCCAAAGACCAAGCCACTTTCAAAAAAGTCCTTGCTACCCATATTGAGAAGCAGCCCAAGAGAAAAAGACTAATGATTGGTTTCGATGATGACAATCTGATAGGAGACGAGTCAAACTGAAATGATTCTCTCATTATCATCGCCAAGATTAGACAATACGAAGTGAGGAAAATTTTCATGGACTAAGGGACTGACTGTAACCTCCTCTACTAGAATACTTTTTAGCAAATGGATTTTAATCAAACATACTTTCAACCTCATGTCAGGCCAATCAAGGGACTCTCAGGTGAATAAATACACCCCGAAGGCATTATTTCACTCCCGTTCACCCTTGGGACTCTGCCCAATCATGCAACAGTTACTACGATGTTCGGCATGGTTAAGTTGTCTTTGCTCTACAATGTCATTTTAGGCTGACCCAACTTGAATGCCTTGAAAGCACTCTCGAGCATGAAGCACATAAAGATCAAATTTAGGATATCCATTGGCATCAGGATGCTATCTTATGATACAGAATCCCCAGTATTCTCTCCTAAGTAATTTTAAATTTTCTACACTACTATTATGTGTGCAACCCTAAGTCGCCCGTTAGATACTCTTGCATAAGCTTTTTTACATTGCAGCTATTCTTTTAATGACACTCTGTTTTACTATGTTTTCGCAATAAGTAGATCATATTGAATACATGCAATCGAGCTCTACTCTCTCAGCTAAAGAATATGTTGTCAATGAGGGATCTATCTTCCTGACAAGTAGGCATGGGCCACACTCTCTTGTCCGAACAAACGTGTCATCAATAAAGGATCTATTTCCCCGATGAGTAGGCATGGCCCACATTTTCTCAATCGAACAAACATGTCATCAATAAGGGATGTATCTCCCCAATGGGTAGGTACGATCCATACTCTCTCGACCGAATGAACATGTCATCATTAAGGAATGTATCTCCCTGATGGTTAGACACGACACACTCTCTCAACTGAATGAAACATACTACCTATAAGGAGTTCATAGTTATTACTCAAGAAGTTCATTAATTCAATCGGGTAAGAACAAGAACAAAGAGGATCCCCTAACAAGAGAGAGAAGAAACCATAGTACAAATAGAAAGAAAACAGAGATCATAATCAAGGAGGAGTAGGAGATGGAAGAGCTCAGGACTCCAAGTTGGTCTGGGGCAAACCGACGATGACATTTTCATTTGCTGCTTCCAAGGAAGCATCATCCACACGAACGAGTGCGAGGCCTAGATTCAGTATTTCAGAACTGGCATTCTCACCATCTATAAGTATAGCATCCATCAATCCTGCTTAGTGAATGATCTCCAAAGCACACTGTAGCCTCTCGGATGACTGACACTAGGCATGCTTATGCTGGTCAATAGTCCTCGTGATAGTTTCTCCCAACTCGACTATCTTCTGATCGACAGTCTAAAGAAATCACTCACATGCTTCGGCTAGCTTTTCTATGGCCTATAACCATGCCTCGCAAACTTTGGCTTCAACTTCAAGCCCTTTACATCTCTTTAGGACCACCTCATTCCATTGGAGCATCGCATCCAGGTCAATCCTCAAACGCTCCATTCCATCATTTTTACTATTTAATGTGGCCACAGATGCTCTCTTCTCTTTAATCTTCTTCTCCTTCTACAAAAGAATATCTTGGAACCGAGAGACCTCGACACCCATTTAGTCTGCTTGGTGCTTTAAATTATCGATCGTCTACTCTCTCCTCAAACTTCGAAACTCTATGAGGATGATCTGCACGAAACAAATAGAGATAATATATGAGAATCAAAAATATAGACAAATTACTCTCTGATACAATCACACCGTGAGTCCTGAAGACATGATGGCCTCATCGCCCTACTCAGGAGACAATTTGTTTAACTCCAGCTCAAAACAACAAAAATCCATTCGGTCCATTATTTATTTGGCCTTACTGCCATCAACATAGCTAAAACGGCGATTACCCACATTGATCGATATGGTACCAAGCTACCTTTGTCCTTTCCACCCATCGTAAGACCTAATAGGAATGGAAGGAGGAAGGGCAATCCCTCCAGTTACTCTTTGCTTGCCCTTAATCTATGTCAAAGGAATAGCAAAAGATGACCCCACATTGGACTCCCTCATCGACCTAAGACAAATACCTTCAGCATCACTGAGGGCATGTCCCTCCATTCCCTCTCCTTCTCCATCCTTGCCTTCCTCTTCTCTCTCTTTGACCCTCATATTGTCTACCTCAGCACATTCTTGCTGCTTTACCCAAGCCTCTGTGTCTCCCCAAGCCTCAAACTCATCATTATCAGCCTTGATAGCCCTTGATACACTTGGGGAGCCCTGTCCCCTATTCTCTCTTGCGTCCTCACTCGACAAGTTCGATAGTTGAACTCTTCTTCCCTTTCACACTATAAATGAGATGGGAACAGTATCTGCACCCGTATCAAACGTGTTCTTCGCCTTCATTGCCTCCCTAATCGATCCCGGCCTCATCTGCTTGTCAGTAGTTATCTCCACAAGATCTTTTTCCTTGGGAAAAAGTGAGAACATCCACAAGTTTCTTGTTATTCTTCTCTGCTAGGAGGAGTCTCCAGATTTTTCTCTTGTCCCCTAATAATAAACCAGCTAGCGATTACACCTCATTGTCTAAATGGGCCTCAACCCAAGTGCGTCTCTTCTTGGCATTGCAATGGATGAATCGCGAATGGCAAGAAGGCTGAGGGGTCCTTAATCTAAGAAGTGGTTCCTTATCAACTTCCAATAATGTGGGCATTAAATCTCTATTCAAGAGCTTTAAAAAAATACTTATACATCCAACTCTTATCGATAGTCTCTTTGTATAAAAATTTCCAATTAGATTTTGGTCTGGTCTATAGATAAACCACCCTTCTATAGAACCCCTATGAGCGCATCTCTTGAGTGAGAACATGGATGCCAAAATCTCAAAGTTGAAGCAAAGATAATAGAAACTCATCAACGACATCACAGTTACCACCAAATGCCAAGCGCTGGAGAATAGCATCATTGGAAATATATCCCAACGAAACAAGATTTGGGTGATAGGGCCCGTATATGGCACCTTTAAATCGTATTTGACATACTACTTATACATCAAAATGCGACTCTCCGGCACCTTATTAGCCCTATCATCATCGGTAGCTGATAGTAGGACATAATCATCCCCCAACATTTGTCATAGTGCTCCTAATGTCATTAATGCTTCGGTGAATATGGAACGATGAACCCTTAGCCATTTCAGATCTGTATTGAGCGCTCTCCTAAATTTTGCGAAAACTGACTCTCAAGTTACCTCTTTGCGCAAAAGATGAAATTGTCGAAAAGAAAACACTACAGTGCATAAGCCAATCAAACACCACTCCTTATAAAGCATATTGGAGATGATTCATGAAAACCAAAGCCGTACGTACTACATTTAATGCCCCACACTAACATCATTTCGAATTCATATCCATTTAATACTACCCCTGGAGCCCATCTTATAGAATGACACTAGGAATCCAGGACAAGTGATGGAACATGGTCAAAGATCCATTATCATAGGACTTGAGATCCTCCGAACCCATGGCCCAATAGACAAAACACACCAAAACATGTCATCAATATGGGATATATCTTCCAAACGGGTAAACACAGCTCACTCTTTCAATTCCAATTGACCAGATCCTTCTCGGTAATTGGCTTATCAGCTCCAACATCTCCTCGATGCTTGGCATTATTATTCAACCCGCTAAGATAATATTCACTTTTTCCTAAATCACTTGATTAGGAATGATATCTTTAATTGCAATCAATAAGCAAGAAAATCTCTTGATAATTTGAACTTTTCTAACTAATATAATTCAAAATATTTTAAGATTTTTTCACCGCAAACCTTGTAATCTTAGGACACTTCCTAAGGAAACTAGAGTTTTAACACTCTGGATGCACACGGGACTCAAAGTTTAGCCTATATTATGCATCATAAGGCCATCGGCCAGGTATATTTTCGAGGCTCTACACTTGACACACAAAAGGCTACATAGAGCTCTCTCTCTCTCTCTCTCTCTCTCTCTCTCTCTTTCAGTCTATTTTTATTCTCAAAACTGCTCTTTGACTTGAGTGTCGAAATCTCCGCGTCGGAGTACCCTCCGATTGTATTTTGCAAGTTCCATCAATCAGAAGGTCCTTCAACCGTTCATCCTGTTTATGTCAGTGAAGCTACTATCTATGGAGCTAAACCCACCTCCAACAAACAGGTTTGGGAGTTTCAGCTGTCCCATGGCCGATTTCTGTCATGGTCTTTTCTATGGATATTTTTCCACATAGGTCCCTTCTGAATTATTTTTTTAGAGAAGAACTTTGCTATCTGCATAGAGTAAGGAGGGGTGCTACTAATTGTTGAGTTAATGAGAATAACTCTTCTTATTGCAGAGAGGGAATTCACTCTCCAACTAAAGAGCCTGTCCTTAATCTTCTCAACAATACTCTAGAAGTTCTTGGAGACTCTCGTATGCCGAATTAAGATACTCATTGTGACTTGAGTATCGAAGTCCCCTGCCAGACTAGCCCCAATAGGGTTTTGTAGGTTTCTTTATTGATAACAAACCAATCAAAACACAAGCATCAATCAACTCTACATATGGCATTCAAAGGCAACACAAGACTATAGTTCGGGCTCTCTCTAGGTTTTCCGTCCAAGAAGATCCTGCAAACTCCTCGGTACAGAATCCCCGCTCGAGTCGAAAGAACAATTATCTACGAGATCAAAAATCACCTCCAACAATTTTAATGAGATTTTTTTTCGATATCATGTTTTAAGGTGTTATTTTTTTTATTTTGTGATTATTATTTCAATGCGATCTCTGATCCTATGAATGAAATAGACACAACCTAAATCCAATCGAAATCCAACACTCTTGATGCCCAAGCCATGTAAGAATCCTATGACCACTTTGATACTCACATAGTCTTATCGCCATGGCCATTGCCATGATGCTGCTAACAATAATTCTCCCGGCTTCTTTATGGTCATCACCTTGGTAGTATGGCCTTGAGCCACTTTCCTCACTTCAACTACTTGTCTAACCTTCTTCCGTTGTGTAAATAAGACCTCTAAACCTGCAAACCTTGAATCTAAGGGTTTCTTGTTTTGTGTTAGAGATAATTTGTTAGGAGATTTTCAGACACCTTCCAAGCCAAAAAGATCACTTTGGGATGGTCATGACTTTCCACAACTTCTCCTGATGCAATTGCTATCAACTTCTTGATCTCAAGATAGAAGGGTCTCATACTTTCCATTACTTTGAAATCTTCAAAATTGTTCCTGCCCCAAGAGAGACCATCTCTATTACTATCTTTGTCAGGGGTATAGAGAGCAATTATCTTCAAACAAGTGTCTCTAGGGAGCCAAAGACTAAGCACATTCAAATCCCAACCTCCATTGATAATGGCCTTAATCTACCAAATAGGATAATCCTTAACCTTCTATGGAATATCAATGAGAGCCTCGTGTTGTAAAGGATAGGGTTGGACCCAGACATCCTTCCAAAACTTTAAAGGCTAACCATTCCTCGCTGGCAATGAATATCTAGCTTTAGGACATCTTTAGAACTAACTATATTTTTCCAATATTTTTTCCACAGGGAAGTTCCAACTGTCCCATGGCTAATTTATTTTTCTAGAGAAGTGCTTTGCTCTTTGCATAGAGTAAGGAGGAATGCTACTAATTGTTGAGTTAACGAGGACAACTCTACAGAGACAACCTCCCATAATCAGGAAGAAAACCTTTGACTGCTATTAATAAGAAAATGAATCTTTTGATGATCTCGATCTCTTTAAATAATAGTATTGTAAATTTTTTGAAATCCTTCACTATGATCCCCAAAATTTCGGTATGCTTCCGTAAGGAAATTAGGATTTTAGCACCCTGAAGGTGTACGAAACTCATACATGCAGTCTATATATATATCATCAAGCCAACCGGTTAGGTATGCTCTCTTAACTCACGCATAGCACATAAAAACATAAGATGGCTCTTTTTTATTCTATTTCTCTTTTCGAAAATTCTTCTCTGACTTAAACATCGAAATCTTCTCGCCAAAACACTCTTTTGCAGGTCTCATCGATCAAGATCGATAGATAACCAACCATCATATTCAACTCAACAGAACCATCATCTGTGGAGCAAAACTCACCTCTAACATTATCTATGATCAACATCGTCACCTTGTTGGGACAAGAGAAGACATTTTGAGATCCAAACTACGCAAATACACTAAAACACAAAGAAGCCTCAATGCCTCCCTTCACAGTGATCAAGCATAAAAAAGAGTGTTTAGGAGTTTAATAAATAAAAACAACTAATGTCATATTCACAAAAATGAATTATAAACTAAAACGACCCGATTAATTTTATACGGCAATTTTAACAAGATATTTTAAAATTTAATTTAAAAAATATTTTAATCTATTTAAAATTACTTAAAAAAGTTCTTAGTTCTTTTGCTAATACTGGCGGTGTATAAGATAACACTGACTTCATAGTTATTAAACCCGGACCGACCCGTCGGTCAAACCGGGTCGATCCTTGACCCATGCATTTTACGGGTCGGTCCATAAATTGGACCGTTTATGTACTCAACCCGTGCAAACCCACGGGTCAATAGCGGGTCAAACCCTAACCCGTGTGACTCGCGGGTTTTGTTTTAACTCGACAATAGGAAAAAAACACCTTTGTTGGCCTCTCTTTCCGAATGAAGGCAGTACCGACGGCAAAAGAAACCTCCCAAAGGGGAAGACGCCACGAAAGAAGCTCCTCCATGGGAGTTGGAGGAGGTCACATATGCATTGGCGATGGAGGAACCTCCTGAAGAAGAAGAAACCATGAAAGAAGATCCTTCACGGAAGCCAGAGGAGGTTTACATATGCACCGACGACAGAAAAACCTCCCAACGAAGAAACTGTGAAAGAAGCTCCTCCACCGGAGCCGGAGGAGGTCCTCATACAGGGGATGCGACTTAATTTGAGAGGTGAAGTGAAAGAGACAAAAACCTCCAAACGAAGAAACTGTGAAAGAAGCTCCTCCACCGGAGCTGGAGGAGGTCCTCATATGGGGGATGCGATATAATTTGAGAGGTGAAGTGAAAGAGACAGTGACAAAGGTAGAGAGAGAGAGAGAGAGAGAGAGAGAAACCTTATCTTCGGCGCAAAAAAAGAAGTTACCTATCCACCACACGTTTTCAAGTGCTCTTAAGGGGTGTCCTTTTTTTTTTATACAAAATTTGCCGAGATGTACAGGAAACATGTTACCGTCAAAATGGATACAAATAAGCTTTAAGACTTAATTTTAGAAGACTACTTTCTTTGTTCTTTGGTTGGGATAATCTCCAAATTTACATAATCTATAGGTTGAAACTAATTATTGATATTTTATGGGTTATTAATTTTTATAATATGGATATATTATTTTTTATAAATATTATAATTGATATTTATATTTAAAAAAATTGTAATTATATATTTTTTATATTTTAAAATAATAAAAAAATAATGATTGAACCGGTGATTCAACGATTTAATCGATTAAATCATAAATTTTAAAATATACGAGTCAATATACGGTCAGATTTAATAATACGATTGACTTAATTAATAGTTATTGGTCCATGATGCGAATCCCCAATAGAGAAGGCGTGTAGTTAGGTAGGTAAGGTGGGTGTATTTTGCATACTTGTGGGAGAGCTACCACTCCGTTGTCTGTCTGGTGTGTCGAATGCGGGGTACTGTAGGGTTGTGGGTTGACCGTATGAAAACTTGAGAGAGAGAGAGAGAGAGAGAGAGAGAGAGAGAGAGAGAGGAAGAGGAAGAAGAAAGAGGCCTTAACCTTATAATCCAGGTTCAAATCTTTACGTAATCCAAAAAAAAAAAAAAAAAAAACAAACAGAAGAGGATAGAAAGAGGAGGAAAACCAAGCCAACCCCAGCCTACATTTCGATTTTCCAATTTGTGGTCGGGGGAGAAAGAAAGCACACAGCAAGCAAAAGCAAACGACTGTCAAGAGAATGGGATCGGAGCAGGAGCAGAAGCAGGTGATCCTGAAGAATTACGTGGAGGGAGTGCCCACTGAATATGACCTACTTCTGGTGAAGGATGCCCCAGTCCCCACCCTCCAGGGACAGGGAGAGGGAGCTTTCCTGGTCAAGAATCTCTATCTCTCCTGCGATCCCTACATGCGCGGCCGCATGCGCGACTTCCACGGCTCCTACATCCCTCCGTTTCGTCCCGGTCAGGTCCCTCTCTCTCTCTCTCTCTCTCTCTCGCGCTCTCTCACGTTTCTAGTTTGCTGTTTCCATCTTTTTTCAATTAATTAATTATTGTTTGATAATTGTTGTTGAGTATTAAGTTTAGGTGATTGAAGGGTTTGGAGTGGCTAGAGTGATAGAATCGGAGAACCCAGATTTCAAGCCAGGAGATATAGTATCGGGCTTCACCGGCTGGGAAGAGTACAGCTTGATCCAGCCCACCGGCAATTCTCAACTCAGGAAAATTTACCCCGATCGCGACGGGATCCCACCCTCGTACTATCTCGGCCTCCTAGGTCGGTCCACTCCTCGTTCCCCTCCTCTCCTTACTTACACTACCATCTAATCTTAACTGGGAAAAAAAATGAAAAAATGAGCAGGTATGCCTGGGTTCACAGCCTACGCAGGATTCTACGAGGTGTGCTCCCCTAAGCATGGCGACACTGTTCTTGTCTCTGCAGCCTCCGGTGCTGTCGGTCAGCTTGTTGGCCAGCTTGCCAAGCTATACGGCTGCTACGTCGTCGGAAGTGCTGGTTCTTCCCATAAGGCGAGCATGCGCCCCTGCAACCTCAACTTCTCTCTCTCTCTCTCTCTCTCTCTCTCTCTCTCATATTTCAGTCACATTCGATTGTTTTGTGAGTGTTCAGGTTGATCTTCTCAAGAACAAACTTGGTTTTGATGATGCCTTCAATTACAAAGAAGAACCAGATCTTGACGCTGCTTTAAAAAGGTCGGTCTCCGGTCGCCGCTCCATACATGGACCCTCTCTGCTTCACATACGTTAAAATATCTCTTTTACTCTTTTTCTATGTTGTTGTCGTCATTCTTCTTCATTTCCAATACCTAATGTAAGGCCATATGAATTGGAAGTTACACCCAAAAAAGAAAGCTGAGATAACGCAATTTATTTTCAAGATCTCCTGCCTAGTGACTTACTAGATTACCCTGGAGGGATGGTGGGAGAGAGCACATAACTTTTTCCCGTCTACTGACGGACCAAGGAACAGAACACATATTCTAAACAAACAAATTCACTGATTCCATAAGACCAGCTTTCTCTAATCTGCCCAAGTTGCTGAGGACACATCCTCTCTTCTCAGTGTCTCATTTGTGACCTCAGGCCTCAACTTAGGGTTCTTGGTGAGGGAAAAAGAATACCCTCTCATGAGAAATTGTAATTCAATCTTGAAATTGAGCTATCTTCAAGTCGGTCTATGTTGCTGGCTAGACATGGTCATTGCCCTAATAAATATCTGCCCTCGCTGGAACAGGTACTTCCCACAAGGCATTGACATATACTTCGATAATGTTGGTGGTGCCATGCTTGATGCGGCACTGCCTAATATGAGGATACATGGTCGGGTTGCAATATGTGGAATGGTGTCTCAGAACAGCTTGTCCAGCCCTCAAGCAGTTCACAACCTATTCAATCTCATATCCAAGCGTGTCAGGATGCAAGGTTTCCTACAGAGTGATTTTCTGCATCTGTTCCCTCATTTTTTAGATGACATTATCAGTTACTATAAACAAGGAAAGATTGTGTACGTTGAGGACATGAACGAAGGTTTGCAAAGTGCTTCGGCTGCCTTTGCTGGACTATTTTCTGGGAAAAATGTTGGTAAGCAGGTCATCTGTGTGGCTAAGGAGTGATTTGCGTTTACAGTCCTCTCTCTTTTTCCTCTGTTGGTCAGGGGAGTTTCTGAGTTTCTGTCAAGAGAAGAATGCTTGGGCTAGGTTGGTGACGATATGTTGGCCATCTTTCATATCCACCTTCATTGAGATGCAACTGCCAATAAAGGTCGCTAGGTAGACTTTTTTTTTTTTGTTTGGGGGGGGGGGGGGGGGAAGGGTTGTGGTCGCCTCCACAACCACAAAAACAAAAACAATTTTTTTGGGTCTTATTTGCATGGATTAGTCAGAGAATATTGTTGGCTTTGTCATTTCCAATTCAACGGTAAGAATTTCAAAGAGGCTAGTTGGATTGAGTGCATTGAGCAGTTGTGATCCCCACCTATACGCTCCTTGACACTTTTATTGGAGTTTTGACACTGCAAAATTCGTGACCACCAAGAATATTTAAAATTTGTTGCAATATTTGAACCATTGCTCACCACGACTAAAGAAAATAGAGGAAAATTCTCATGGAGAAAATCATGTTACGAGAGGATACAGTTAAAGGGGCCTAGTTAATGAACACTTCCAAATTTGCTTCGGTTAACATTGGACAACTCTTCCCAAACTACCACATTTCAAGCCTAAAAATCTAACGAGGACTTTAAGATAATTTTTGCAATTTGAGATGGTTCTTGGATTTACTGCTCTAACCTCAGATTCTTGACTCTCCCCCCCCCGGGGGGGGGGGGGAAGTTTGGGTCTTGCTTCACTGGATGGCTAAGGCTCTATATTCATGAACCCCACCAAAGAGGGCGAGCCCTTGCTTTGTGCTTCTTGGGGCTTTGTTCACTTCTCACAAACAAATAGAATCACGAGTACATAAGAGTACTCCCAAGCATTCCCAGATATAAAATATGGACAACCAAAGTGCCCCTGCTTCACCGTGGAGCAGCATTTGAACCAAAAAAGACACGTATGAGACCATGCAGTGCAAGTGGGCTGTTCCTATCATTAAGCTTGGCAATTGATGGATTTCTGACAATCATTTTGTACATTCAATTATGTGACAGAAATCTTGAATAAACAGACCCATTCCCTTTTGCTTGAATAAAGGCTGGATCATGCAAAATTTGTCAGAAACAAGGTAGTTGCCAAGAAAGTTGAAAAGCTGCAACAAAAGGGAAAAATTGAACCTTCAATCTTCCTAAACCCTTCAAAGCAGCAGGACAACACCGCCTGCCATGTGAACTTTCCAGACGAGACGTATAAGATCCTTGTGGGGCCTTAAAACGAGTACTGCACAATATTTGATTGTGGTTCGTCTCCTATGGGAAAAGAATACAAATTAGAAAGAGTGGCAAGAAATATAAGGAATCACTTACCCATAAACAAAAAGTACCTGATGAGCCAGATCTTCAGTATTGCAATGGAAGAGAATATCCACGAAGGAACGTAGAATCAACGCCTGACTCTCGCGCCAAGGCCACCCGCCCAGTCCTTGCAACCTTCAGAGAAAGATTAAAATGGTGCACTGAAGCAAATCAGAAGAAAGAGCACACAACAAGGGAGAATTGCAACCCAAACTCATAAAGATGGCCAAACAAGCTTGAAGTTATTGTAAAGATCCATTTACTTATTTATGGTGAGCTTAATGTCTCATGAGAATTATAGATCCATTCAAATCTTAATTATTGGGTAACTGGTCTATTGCATGGCCTGGATCCAGTAAAACTCATCTTATACTAGTGGAGGTGCCTTCATTCCAAAACATCACCACCATTTGAGTTAACAGTTTTGATGCTTAAAAACAGGCCAGATCAATTAATCTACTGCTGCTCAATTTTCACAGGCTCTGTTCACAATAATTCGCTAATGATTAATAAATCGAGTGAGCAAATAGGCCCCTACAATATAATTACAGGTAAATCATTAAATGAGTGAATCTCAGGAAAATTAGGAAAATTTTATATGGCAATTAACTGCCTTGTAAGGAATTAATTTTTCAAAGCCATCTCTAGCATTAGATTTGCATAAGGCATGTGGTAGAAACAGGGGAGAGCATAAATCCACCAAACCCAACCCACCTGTCCCAACTGCTCGCAACCCGCCAGCATATGTTATCATATAACTTCTGCTGGTTCAAATTTTTACAACCCGCCAGTATTCGATCAGATGACGACCTCAATTTGAGTTGCCCTCCATATATATATATATATATATATACATATTATTTGTCTTATTTTTGTTAATATTTAAATTGTAATTTACAATTATATATATTATCATAATCATATAATATTCGTTTTATTATACATTTTGGTTTTGTAATTATTTTCTTTCTCTTCGATGTGCTCTCAAACAAGTTTTTGCAGATTTTTGTTACAATATGAAATTAAATTTTGTGCTATTTTTGGAGATGTTTTCTTTGTGGACTTTATTTCAAATTTCATCCTTTTATTATGTTTTCTTTATTTTGATCATATAATGTTTTTGTGATAATTTTTTTTAGTGAATCAAGTATGGGTGAAATTTTTAACTGAGTGTTCATATTAGCTACAACTTAATGACCAAACCTGCCATGCAATTCACCAACCCGAATCATGCAGTTTGAGATAATAAAATGGCAAGTGCAGTTCAAAAATTGGACTACCAGCTCAAGTTGGCTTAATTTTCTTAAATAAAACCCGTTCATGCTCACCCCTAGTTAAAAACCATCTTGCTTGATCACATCTCCCTGGGTTGCAAGAAGGGGCAAGAAATTACTTGAAAATTGCATGACCTGATCCTATTCCCAAACCAGGCCCCAGGTTGTGCCAATCGAATCCCAGGGGATTATGCATGAATAACCCATTTCATATATGAATAGTGGATATGCAATCTAGGCTGGAAATACAACAGAATTGTTGGCTCCAAGGTTATACGCACCTCACAAATGCCATAAGGATCCAATAATCTCTGTAGTGCAATCATCTTGTTTAAATCCCCCGTAAGCTGGAAATATATAAAATATATATATATATAACTATATATATATATATATATCAGCAAAAATTGAAAATTTTTGACAAAGCAACTGTAACAAGTCATTCCTTTAAATTTAGCATCAAGATTCATGTGAGCTCAGAAATTGTGGTACTCCTCATAAAAATAAATACAACAAACTAAATATTAATCCCAAATTTTAGGGTCGGCAATTTGGGACCAATATAAGAAAGAGAGAGAGAGAGAGAGAGAGACTATCCATAGAAATTTAATAATAATGATAATGATAATGATGACGACAAGATTGATGATGATTCAACTAGTTTGGATTAATTTACGCCACTCATTCCTATATAAAATCATCTCATTAACTAAACTATCAACACTCGTATCTTTATAAAGAACTTGCATCCACGTTTTTAACAGTTTATCCCAACATTTTATTAAATCTCCTATAATTAAGTTCTCGTTTTTCCTAACTGGTGCATCTTTTAGTTTTCATTGCACATATCCAAACCATCTTAAACAATATTCTCTCATACTATCCACAATTGAATTCACTCTCAATTTAGTATATATCTCTTCATTTATAATCTTATCTTTTCAAATTTTACCACACATCCATCTGAGAATCTTCATTTCAACTACAATCATTTTATATTCTTATTATTGTTTAATAGTCCAACACTCGGTGTCAATTTTACTGTAATTCTATAAAATCTCCCTTCAACTGCAATGGTATCGTGTGATTGCAAAGAATTCCAAATATACTTCTCCATTTTATTCAACCAACTTGAATCATATGATTTATATCTTCATTTATGTTGTTATCGTTTTGAATGATACACCCAAAATATCTAGAACGTTCACTCTTTGGTATATCTTGTTCAATTAACTTAATCATTTATTTATCATCCTGATAGCTACCACCAAACATATATTTCATATACTCAATTTTTGAACCACTCAATCTAAATCTTCTGAATTCTAGTATGTCACTCCATAACTCCAATATAGAGCTAATAACCTCCCTACTTTCATCGATCAGTATTATATCATCGACAAAAAGTATATACCATGATATTTCATTTTAGATAATTTTCATTATTTTATCTATCACTGTCGCAAAAATGAGAGATTTAATGTCGGAACTTGGTAAACCCAATATTAAATGGATAGCTATCACTTAAACTCCGCAAGTTCTTACATTATTAACAACTCCCTCATACATATCTTTAATGAGATCAATGTATCTCAAAGAGATCTCGTTCTTCATCAACATCCAATACAGCATATCTTTGGGAAACCTATTATGCACTTTTTAAGATCAATGAATATCATAAGTAAGTCTCTCTTCTGTGCACTAAATATGTTCATCAAATGTCTAAGCAAGTGAATGAATTTAGTGGTAGATTGCACTAACATAAACCCAAATTAATTCCGAGACACATCTCCGATCTCAATATATACTCAATCACTCTCTACCACAACTTCATAATATGACTAATAAGTTTAATTTTTCTATAATTGGAAGAATCATGTACATCATCTTTATTCTTATATAGTGATACAACTATACTCTCCACGCGTAGGGCATTTTCTTGATTTAGTAAATTTTGTTAAAAAGATCCGTCAAGCATTTCTATCTTCACTTTACCAAAACACTTCCACATCTCAATAGAAATACCATTGAATCCTATGGTCTCATTATTCTTTATTTTCTTTAAGAGCCCTTTATTTCATGAGGACAAATTTTGCGTTTAAAATCTCTATTGACCTCTTCTACGGTATCACGATATCACCAATATTTTTTGTACCCTCAACGTTAAAGAGGTTATCAAAATGGTTTCTCTAACAATTTCTTATATCCTAATTTCTTACAAACACACTATTGGTTTCACACTTGATATATGTAACATCATTTAGCTCTTTTATTTTCTTATCCTTTAGTTTGACAATTCTATATAATTCTTTTTCTCTATCATTAATTTCTAATTTCTTATATAATTCGTTATATATTTTACTCTTTGAATTGTGAATAATTTTCTCCACATCTTTTTTTTGCAATCTTGAACATTTCAAATGAATCGCTACCTCTCTTACTTTTTAAATTCCTATAATACTCTCATTTGGTTCTTGCAACTCGGTTTCCTCATTGCATCACCATAACTCCTTACCAATTGGCACCGAACGCCTGGATACATCAAGAACCTCCTAACCTAATTTCTTAATATTACAAGACATTTCTACCCACATGATTTCCAAATAATCATTAGTAGACCAAGAGAAATCATCATTGGTATACCAGGAGGCTTCTTGAATTAACTTGTCTCTAAAAGTTGCCACATAATTCCACCACTTAATTCATGGTTCCATAAATTGACAATATTTCTTTTGCTTTTTAGGCTACACACATCTAAAATTAAAAATCTATATTGAGTTACTACATTTTTACATGCTATAACGTTGCAATCCATCCTGATCAATCTATCGCTCCTCAAGGTAAAGAAGAAATCTATTTGGTTAGCATTCAAGTCACTTCTGTATATGACTATGTACAACTCTCTTTTCTTAAAAAAAAAATGTTTATGAATATCAAATCAAATAATATGACAA
This sequence comes from Dillenia turbinata, assembly GCA_037126225.1. Classification (NCBI taxonomy): domain Eukaryota; kingdom Viridiplantae; phylum Streptophyta; class Magnoliopsida; order Dilleniales; family Dilleniaceae; genus Dillenia; species Dillenia turbinata. The sequence goes on along the minus strand of JBAMMX010000031.1, from coordinate 716,180 downwards.
ACTCTAAAATGGTAAAACCTCTCATCTCATTCCTACTACCAAATCCAAAGTTTACGTGTACAGCTTCAAATCCCCCATCATTTTCACCTACATACCCATTTAGATATCCTGTAATAAGTAACTTCTCCCCACTAGATATAGTTTGTATAAATTCATCTAAATTTTTTCAAAATCGTTGTTTACTAGTTACTTCTATACCTATTTGAAGTGCATAAACACTAACTATATTAATTATGATTTCTCCACTAACTACCTTGACAAGTATGATTCTATCTCCATTCTTCCTGATTTCCACTATATCTTCTCGTAAATGCTTATGAACAACTATCACTACCCCGTTTTTAGTTTTATCCTTATATGTATACCAAAACTTACAGTCAAAGGCTCTACTTCTGTAGCCTTCCCCCCACCCACTTAGTTTCTTAAAGATACAATATTAATCCTCCGTCTAATCATTATTTCTCATATCACTTCTAACTTACCAATTAGTAATCTTATATTTCAAGTGGTTACGCAAATCCTATCATTATGGACTACCTTTTTTTACCCGCATCCGTTCATATAAATGCCGAAACTTTTGCCTACTTGTCACCACATTCGGGCAATGATGTGGTGCGTAGCTTCCAAGTGGCGACGCCCTAGCAGCCCTTGCCAACTTTTCACTACACACGGGATTCGATACAGCACATCACTAAGAAGGAAAAGCTCCAATGAATTTTCTATTCAATCTCTCATGGTGTTGACAAAATTTTTATGCTGAGTGTCCACCTACCGCAACCCTCCTCTTTTACTCGAATTTGTGACCAACTCTGTTTAAGATAAAAATTTATTTTTTCTCATAAAAATAAATAAATAAATTAAAAAGATTATAAAAAAGAAGAAGAACAAGAATGCATAATGGTCCTAGGTCTTAGAGATGGAAACTTACAACCTAATTTTTCTCTTTTACAAGGCATTAACATTTTTTTCTTCATAATCCTAACTGGAATTAAAAAAAAAAAAAAATGTGGAACTAAAATATTGTCAGCAATTTGCATGAATGACCACTAATGAATTTGTTATGCAAACAACTCATTATCAACTAATTGCAACACCAGAGGACTCACTTCTGTATCTGTCCTCTTACAAATCCAAAAGAGGCACAGTGAGATCAACATAGAACTTAAAGTTAAGAAAGTGCAAATCTAGACAGAGTTCAATTAGCCTTCAATGGTTTCTTCAGAGATCAAGTGCCATCCATTCCTTCAGAAATTAGAATGTATAATTATCAATATATTATATGTCAATTAGTCATCTTATAGATGGAGGGGCACCAAGTGAATATAGCCTAATTGAGCCAACTACACTGGCATTACTATTAAATGGCATGCTTTAAGCCACATGATTGCAATATGGTTTGAGATAAAGATGGTTTAATATGCCTTCGATTTAATCTCCAAATTTTATATGAATTCAAAGCAGATACAAAAACAGGAGATTGCTATGGTAGCCAAAATATTACTAGATTATTCACCTCTAAGGTTATTGTATGGTCAGAGACATCAACAGCTTTGGCTCGGAAAATGGTAGCTATATCAAGGACATCCCTCCTAGCAGCAGTGTTCACAGCAATCTTTATCAACATTAGCTCTCGCTCTGCAAATGGCAAGTAAGTCAAATCCCGAACCTGTAAGAACACCTTTGCTTCATTAGTCATTTCTTCACTAAATTAAAATATTCATAGATAATCCATAATCTGCTGCAGAGTTCCTCCAACTATAAAAGAAAGGACCCAGGGCAGGGGAAAGAGAAGGTGGACCCAGAAACAGAATTACTGAAAGGAAACCAAGAAAATCTTGATGTTTTCTGGAGTTCAGCATGCAGCCTAATATTGTTGTACTAAATTTTGATTTCCCAAGATCAACTCAACATATTTCGTAATCATATAAACAGTGATCAAAAGATGATCTACTTTGTAACAATTCAAATTGTGGACCAGTGAATGAAGTAGGAAATGATTTCTCAAATAATGTTAGCAATGAAAATTTCATATGAACCATGCACAATCATAAGACGTGGATAATTCAGTTTCAGTTTCCATGGCCACAGATGACAGAGTATCAATGAATCATAAAAGCTTATCCCTGGTGCAATCATTATCTTTTTTCTTTGATGGGCAATTACAGTGGAAGCAAAATTTTTTAAAGACTGCCCATCACTTCTTCGGAAAATACTATCTAAAATCTATAAAGCACGGACACTGTTGCAACACAACAAGGACATGGTCACACAACAAAGTTATAAAATGTTTTGCACTATCACAAGTCTTTAAGTGTTGATCATGTCATGCCCAAAGATGTCCATCACAGAGGGGACTTCTTATTCTCTTTTAGAGGTGCTGGTGCAATATAGTATAAGACACTGTAGAAGCACTTTTGGTACTCCTCACCTCATGAAGATCAATTAACTTCTGTAGTTGCTGAACCAACTTGCCAATAGATTCATCAGTTCCGGGAACAACAGTAGTAATTCGAGAAAGTCCCTCTTTTTCAGCCGACCCCACGGCTAAACTCTAGAAAGGGGATGGAAAGGGGATACAAATACAATAAGTGTGTCTCCAGAAGGACAGAGATTAACATAAGAGCATAAAAAGCACTAAATGGAAGCTTAAGTAACCTGAATGTTGTAGCCTCTTCTTGATATAACCCCGGTAACTATGTTGAGAACTCCAGGATAATCATTTACGAGCATGGATAAAGTGTGTGACCTAAGCCCGCTCAACTACAAAATTCCATTTTCCCACTAGAGCATAATTCTTGTAAAAACAAATATTTAGATATTTCAAACTGCCTCCTGTAACAACCTTCAGATGTCACATGCATGGAAACACAAAGAAAGAAAATTGTCGAGACAAATCTGAAATACAAAGTTCCCGACTCCCTTATTTTTGAAAAACTCAGACAAGCAACTAAAAATTTGCTACAAGCCTAGTAGTTAAGCAACTTGAGAGTATTTACAAACATGTGCTTGAGTATGTGGGCAACAGACCACTTCTAATGGTAATGGTGCCGATATGCTAATAAAAGCACCAAGAAAACTTTCACCTTGGAAGAGGCATCACAATAGGAGATACCTCAAGTAAATTAGCCATTTCAATTTCATCGTTAATTAAAAGATGTCATTTTCCGAGGGATGTTTCTTAGTCAAACTTTTCTTCCTACTAATCAACAAATACGCTGCATTGGCACAATAAAAGCAAATGAAGTGAAAAAGTTCAAAAAACATTGAATTAATGCTACTGCAGATAAAAAGATAAGAAGTGATCAATATGACAGGCAACAAGTGCTCGACAAGCTTGATCAGTAAGTGAATATCTTACATCTTCATCAGTAAGGACACCCCAATGTGCATCTAGAACTTTGTTCATTGAGATGTCATCATATGGTTCCACAGGATAAACATCACCCTGCATAAAAAACTAAAATGTAATAAACATCATGGCAGCAACTAAAGATAGCTGCAACTTTGGAAGCTACAAAATACATACAATGAGAGTAGTGTAGTTTTTATGCAGTAAAGACGCTCTTTCTTATATAGTTGGGGGGAGAGAGAAAGATGGCAGAATTCTGATTATGAAGGAGAGTAGCCTCTTACATGGACAGATGCACTTTTGTTGATCATAAATTTTAAACATATTAGACAATGTATTTGGAAAGGCAAACATGTAGCTTCATCACAGTGCGTGTGTTACTAATGTAGTTGCTTAATTGATACATGACAGAGGGTAATACAATGAAAATGCTAAGAAACTTAGGTAGCAAGTAAAAATTCATAGTTGATTTACACAGTCTTACCCTTGAAGAATTACTGACATTACTACCAAGTCTCTTACTGGTAGTCCTAAAAGCAGTGTCAACTGGCATCGTCCCTTCAAGATCTGGATAAGAAGCTGCAGAAAATCTCCAAAAAGGAGCACTCTCACCCATCCTTTCCCGCCTCAGGGCAATCTATGTAAAATTAAGACCAATAAGTTAAAAATAAATTATATTCCAAATTATTCTACACCAGAGTGGTAGACAGGACTTCTCAAACTAACATTCCTACTAAGCAAATTGACATAGCAATTCTTCACATTTGTCAAATAATCAACACGAGTCAGATAACCATATATCCCAACCAATCGGAGTCAGTTGCAGGACCTTGATTGTGTACATTTTGCAAAATCTGGATACAGGAGCAAGGAAAAGATGAGCAACAAAAGTTGTAACAGATACTAACTAGTTACAGTAGATAGTTGTTCTGGACCCTGCACATATTTGAAAAAAAATAGCAATGACCTCATCCCTCAAGTACTAATATAGGAACACAAATGCATAACAATAGTGGCCTTCCATAGATGATGTGAGATTGAGACCATAACTAAGCCATTTAAATTTGAGAACTTACCTTCCCAGTTCTTGCTAGTTCCTTTATACCAAATTTGCTTAAATTTCTTTGCACAGCAGCCATCTTCCCTGGGTCTCCAGTAACCTGAGCAAATCCAGAACAAAAGGCAAATGAGATTATGATTCTCTATCATTCTTGGAGACCAAATTTCCAGTGAAAAAGAGCTTTCCTCAAGCCAATATTAACCTTAAAAAAGATGGCATATCTTCATACAGTTTATACAGTATCCAATCTGGTAGTTATATATCCAAGATAGTATACACGGGGAGATATCATGCACATAACCATGCACATGCTGTAAATGTCATAATCTTCTGAACATTTGACAGCTTAATGCAAGCCCAAAAGTTTCCCTTTCAGTGAGTTTAAAGTCAAACTACAATCACCAGAAACACAAAAGGCAATCAACCTTGTCAGCAACAAGAGCTCATGGTGTATTGATACAATCTATATGCCGGGGAAGTTTGGAAAGTACCATAAGAGAAGGGGAAAATTGGCTCAAGAGCTAACATCGTTATTTGGAAAGATTCCAGTTTAGAACTTTTGCCTGAAAGGATTTGCCTAGGAATCATCTAGCTATTAAATTTTTGCTTTATCAATGTTATTTTCATTTTTCCGATTTAGTTTTGGGCCTTTAGCAGGCTATCTAGCAAGGGCCTTTTTCTTTTTGGGCCTATTTTTATATAGTCGAGTCCAAGTTTAGTAAGGAGTTCTAAGTAGTGTAGCCATAGTATACTTGCAAGACAAGTTTACTTGCGTGGCAAGTGATAGAGTCAATATAAGGATGTAATAATCTCTACAGGGAATTAATGAATAGAGAAAATCAAATTCAGCTTGCATTTATGGCAAACTATGAGGGTATATGATTGCCTTCTAGTGCGTTATTCCTAGAAACTTTAAGTGTGATTGCTTAGGTTATTTTACTTTTCTATTTTGTTTACTCGCCATTCTCAACCCATGAAATGCATTGTATAAGAATCCTGCATCATATTTGTTATGGGAGCAAGGACAGCACCATGGCTACACACACCAGAAGGAGGTTCACAGGACAACCTATTGATGTGGAGAGAGAGATTTGCTGTAGAGCATGGCTGATGAATTGGCTAGTATAGGTTACATACCGGAGGTCTAGATGATCAGGTGGAAGCTTTGGAGTCCCAGTGTGAACAACATCCAAGAGATTTCAACAACAACGAGAGGTAGGGAAACTCCTAAAGCACAACTTAATGATGGTTCAACAGCTGCACAGGACAACCAGCCACAAGGTTGGCAACCAGATACCAACCCAAGGGAAGAAGCACAAATTGCAAGGCAATTTCAAGCACTTCATAATAGAGTCTCAGATTTTGATGGGAAGTTTGATCCAACAATTTTTCCAGACTGGTAACTAATGATAGAAGAGTATTTTGATTGGTAGGGGTTTTTACCAAAATTATGGTTTTTTTATTCAAAATTAAATAAATAGTGTCGTTTTTTTTTTGTCCCGGAACTAGAGATGCCGCGCTCATAGAGCGCTACAACCACAGTGGCACACTGTTCAGCAAGACATGTCCAGGGCGGGAAATGGCTATATGTCGCGCCTGCAGATCGCGACATAGGTTGCGTGATCTGCAATTGCGACATCTATGTCGCGCTTGCAAATCACGCAACTTATGTCGCAATCTGTAAGCGCGACATCTACTTCAATCTCTTCCCGAATTCTATTCAACCTGCATTACCTCCCCAAGTTACAACCCCACAATGAAAATCCAGCAGAACAGTCCTCCAGCAAGCATAAGCCACTCCAATCCAAAACCAATAACATACTCCCTCCAAAATAATCAATCATCCACAATTCAAAATCAAAACTCCACAAAACAATCAACAACTTCTAAAAACATCAAATTCCACAAATTATCAATCACCAATTTCTAAAAACATCAAACTCCAAAGGATCTGTCTCCTGACCCACATTAGGTATACTAGAACTCACCTCTCCAAACTCATCTCTCATACACATAACTAAATCAGGAGGAGCATTCAATGCAACATCATTGGAAATGAATGCCCCATATTGTAACCATTCATCTCCAAAATTCACATTCGTCAACATTTCAGTGAAAGATCCAAAATTTGTCCGTCGCCCCAACGAACTACCTGTGATTCCACCAAAAGAACTCCCTAGATCTACACCATATGAACTACCTTCGACATCAAACTCGTTTTCTACCACAGGAATTGGTGGATCAACAGGTGCTGTTATAATTGATACTTGCTCTAAAAAAAGTTCAACTGATGATAAACCCAGAATATATCAGGGCAAAGACAACACCTCCCCCAAAAAATCATCCTCCACCGGCAATACACAATACGAAAGCGAATTGTCAGACCAAAAAGGATATCTACATGAAACATTCAGTTTGAATTGTCTACCATCAATCCTACTTTTACGATGCAATACACTAATGAACTCATCCTATCCAATGTTATTACAAACTACAACACCCATTTTAAATCCAACACTATACCGAAATTCTTTTTCAAATCTACCAATTTCACCACCCCAATAGAGCACAAGTCTCACACGATTATCAGCCATTTTCTTTCAAACATCATGAAAATTAAAAAAAAAAAATATTAGCATGAATATCAATACTGATTGCCAAACAGGATGAATATTCATATCATTAATTATAATTGATACAATTCATGAACATCAACATGAAGATCATAAAATTCAGAATGCACAACAGCTCAAACCCCAACATTTTGTTACAACAAATTATTTCGTTCGCTACAATATTCAACCCCTATCAACAAGAACAACGTTGAACAAATATCGGAAAAACTTATCACTAACCTTAACCCTAACCCTAACCCCAACTTTTCACACACACAAAGCCAAAACCCTACTATGCAGAGAGTCAAAACCCTAACCCTAACCCTAACTTCTCGCACATACAGAGCCAAAACCCTAACATGCAGAGACATCACAGCAGCACCAGACCCTAATTTCTTAAGAAATTGTATTGATTGACATCACATGATAGGCAAAACCCTAACCCAAGCATCCTTGCAGCAACAGAGAAAACCACACAACCATGATATGCGAAGCAGTGAACAGCAGAGAAGAAGACAGAACGTTGTGGTATTACCTCCGACTATGAGATGTGAAGCCTTGAGTCGCAGGGCAGCAGAGAAGAAGATGGCAGAGGAGAAGACAAGTCGCAAGGCCAGCAAAACGGTGGAGCACTCTGCAATCGCGCAAGCAATGTCGCAAGGAGAGAGAGCACGAGAGAGAGAAGAAACTATCGCAATCTGAGTCGGGAGAGAGCAAGTTATGTCGCGAGTTGGGAGAGAGCACGAGAGAGATCAAGCAGAATGAATGAGTCGCGAATTGGCTTAAGGAGAGAGAGCACGAGAGAGAAAAGAAACTGTCGCGATATGAGTCGGGAGAGAGCAAGTTATGTCACGAGTTGGGAGAGAGCACGAGAGAGATCAGAAGCAGAATGAATGAGTCGGGCTGTGTATGCAAAATGTGTCGCGATCTGGGATCGCGCAAGTTATGTCAAGATCCCAAATTGCGCAATACATTACGCGATCACAGATTGCGCAATTTGTGTCGCGATCTGTGATCACGTAGCTGTGTCGCGATCTTAGATCGCGACATGGTTAACCACCTTCAACCATTAACCAGTTGGTTAGTTGGGACTGCACAGTGAGTGTCGCGCTCTGTGAGCGTGACATCTCTAATTCGGGAACTAAAAAAAAAATAACCCTATTTTTTAATTTCAAATTAAAAAATCATTACTTTTGTGAAAAGCCCTTGATTGGTATGATATGTTAGATGAGAGGAGAGTCAAATTTGCAAAGATGAAACTCACATGTCTTGCAAAAGCCATGGTGGAAGTGTGTTGAAAAATTGACTTGGGACAATTAAGACAGCCATCCATTAATACATGGCAGCAGATGTAGGCAAAACTCTTAGAGAAGTAAGATTATTTTGATTGGATCTGTCATCGACAATTGAATCTGAAGCAAGGGACCACGCCAATGGTTGAATGTATGCAAAGATTAGATGCGCTTAAGAATTGAAGTCAAGCTCCAAAAGATCCTTGCAGCACGTAGGCAAGATATAAATCCGGTTTAAGGATGATATTAAAGGGAGTTGTTTCAGCAACCTCGTTATGGTGTGAAACATGCATTCCAAGTATCTATGGACATGGAGGAATACTCAAAGAGGGTTGATCAGCACGAAGGTTTCTTCAGAAGCTGCGGAGACAGCACCAAGAAGGGCAATTGAGGGTAACAAAAGTCAACAAGGCAGCTATTGGCCAGAATACTCATGGTCTGAAGATCCTAAAAGTAGGAGACTAGGTGGAGAAGCTCAAACTTGGATGAGAAGGGCTTCTGCTTTAAGTGTAGTGGTAAAGGACACATGGGTTTTCAATGTCCAAGCAAATCCACCCTTTATCTTGGAGGGGAGCAGAAAGAAGCTTATTATCAACAACAAGAAGATGAGAACAAGGAGGATGAAGCAAAAATCCAATCTACAATCCTGATGATTTGACAAATTCAAATGTGGGAACCACACTTGCCATGATGGTTAGCCGTATTTTTTGTCATTCCAAAGCATGAAAAGGGAGATTGGAAGAGAACCACAATTTTCCAAATGTTCGCGACATGTGGAAGGGAGCTGCATAAGATTGTCATTGATGGTAGGGGTTGCATGAATTTTGTCTCATCCTCTACTATTGAGAGGTTGAAATTGCCTACTTAACCTCAGCTGCAACCATATCGGATTGCATGGATCAACAACACTACTGTCCTGGTAATTCAAAAATGTTTAGTGTCCATTATTTCTATCTATTACAAAGATTCTATTTGGTGTAATGTGGTTCTTATGCATGCTACACACATGTTATTAGGTCGTCTTTAGCTTTATGATCATGACATGTATCATTGCAGGAAAGAAAACACTTATCACTTCTCAAACAATGGCAAGACGATTACCATACCTCCAAAGAGTAGTGGAAATTGAAGAAATTGAGAGAAATCAAGTCTAAGCGACCGGTGGAGAGGCCTCGTTGTAAATTTATTGTGAAGAAGAAATTCTTACAATCACTTTAATGCAGGACAACCAAGAAAGAAGGCTACCTATTAGGGATTCATGGTAGAATTAGGGTTGAAAATTAGGGTGGTTATGAATACTGGATGATTTAGTGAAGATTAATGAACGTTGGAGTGTACAGTAGCGGCAAAGAGAAAAAAAGAAAGAAAAGAGTCCAAGGCATCACACCTAGGGTTTATCAGGAGTCACATCCAAGAGGGCAATTGCATAGCACAATCACCAAAAAAATTATGATATTTCAGTGAACAAAATTTGTGTCATTCTCTTGAGAGACTACATGTATATATAGCCTCCTTACAAAAACAAGTTCCAAAAGGACTTGTAGTAACCCTAGTCAAACCAAAACTTTGACTCCTAATCCAACTACAATTCTAACGAATAGAAAACTAAACAAAAATTAAAGACTAATGATTCTTGGACTTGAAAAATAAATAAATAAAGACCTAAAAACTTTAAAATCAGACTTGAACACACATTGATATCAAGCCCAATTTTTAGAACACAAAATTACTAAAATTCCTTTAATACTTAAAACAAAATTTTACAACTTTTTAACAAAAAATAAAGACTCAATATGATTTATTCAAACTCCCAACTCTGTGTTTCATCATCTGACATGTGTCAAACTAGATTTTGGGCATTAGATCCACTCTTAGTACACTTTCTAGCAAATTTTAAAGATTGCTGCCACTGTACATCGCACTTGCCAGGAGTTTGCATGTGAAAGCAAAGAAATGAAGATCATCTATGCATTAGTAGCCAAAGAGGCTGAAAAAGACCAACTATTGATCAGCTTATCAAAGTTCGTGAAGAAGTATTGCAACTGCTTGAGGACTTCTCCGATGTTGCAGAAGACTTACCAAACACCTTGTTGCCTATACATAGCATACAACAAGCAATTGATCTGGTTTCTGGTTGCAGAATTGCCAAAGACTATCAGCCTGTCAGATAACTTCTATGGAGCGTGCAGAGTTGAAGAGACAAGCAGATGAACTTCATCTGAGAGGTTCATTTTAGAAAGCTCAAGTCCATGTGTTGTACCAGCACTGTTAAAACCTAAGAAGTATGGGAGTTGGCAACATGATGGCAGGAGTTCCTATCTTTTCAAATGTAGATTTTAAGAGTGGTTATAATCAAATTCATATTTGTCCAAGTGACGAGTGGAAACCAGCTTTAAAAAAAAAAAAAAGGATGGATCTATGAGTGAGTTGTTATGCGTTTTGAATCATGCAATGCACCAAGCACATTCATGTGAGTCATGACTCAGATATTCCAACCTTTTGTTGGTAAATTCCTTGTTGTTTATCTTGATAATATACTAAGCCGTAGAAAAAGTGAGGAATTCCTCCCCTGTTTACAAGAAGTTATGGGACTTATTCAACAAGAAAATTCTATGTAAACAAAAAAGAAGTGTTCTTTCATGAGTCCAAGGGTCATATTTTTGGGTTTTATTGTGTCTTCACAGGGTGTAGAAGCTGATTCGGATAAAGTGAAGGTCAATTTTGATTGGCCAACACCTTTAACATTGCATGAAATAAGAAGCTTTCACGGATCAGCAACCTCATGCAGAATTTCAATGCATTCATGCCTTCAATTATAGATTGCATAAAAAGGGAGAATTTAATTGGTTAAAGGCAGCCTCTCAAGCCTTTGTGGAGGTCAAAAGGTTGAAATTTATGGCTCAACCGGTTGAACCATTGGATCACCGATTCATGAAATAAGAAGCTTTCACGGATCAGCAACCTCATGCAGAATTTCAATGCATTCATGCCTTCAATTATAGGTTGCATAAAAAAGGGAGAATTTAATTGGTTAAAGGCAGCCTCTCAAGCCTTTGTGGAGGTCAAAAGGTTGAAATTTATGGCTCAACCGGTTGAACCATTGGATCACCGATTCAACCACCTGATTATTTTTTTATTGTTTTAAAATATAATATATATAATTATATTTTTAAATATAAAATATCAATTATAAGATTCACAAAATGTAATATAATCATATAATAAAAAATAAAAACTCATAAATTCATATTTTCATTGTCTGAAAATAGCAAATAAGAAGAAAAAGTAAATAAAATATAAACAATAGACATGAAATAAAATTACCCAACTTTACGAAAACAACACATTATCTACTTTATACAAATATGACTAACTCAAAGTTTATCCCACCAAATTTGTCCCATCAAAATTAAGGTCATTTCTAACTCTACTTGCACCAAAACATTTAAAAATTGATGCAAATCAACATGACTTCGTCGAGTTGTTTGTAACAAAAACCAATCTCTTTCCCTTTGATTGGAGCATATCAAGAGTTTCTGGAACTCCATCAATCAAACCATCCCCTTTCCATATAATTATATGGAAAATGAAACAACCTGCAGAATGAGATAATTTTTTACTTTCTGTCTTTGCTAATTTTTTTTGTTTTTTCTTTATTATTGTAAAACAAAAAATGATATTTTCTATTTTATATGTGTCTTTCATAACATATTAAAAATATTAATTCATAACATTTCAAGCATTTGGGTGCATTTTTTTTTGGCCTTATGAAACATTTTCTTTGGTTAAAATGTTGCCCTTTTTTAATCTACATATGAAAAGTTTCAATTTTTTTTTTTAATTAGAAAATCTTAGCCTTTGTTTATATTGAAGTCGTGTTCCACATCATCATTCGACCCACCTCTCTCTCTCTCTCTCTCTCTAATGCATTTCTCCTTTTATCTTTGATGCACTCCCTAACTCTTTACATCTCAGCCCTCTCTCCCCCCCCCCCCCCTCCCTCTCTCTCTCTCTCTCTCTCTCTCTCTCTCTCTCTCTCTCTCTCTCTCTCTCTCTCTCTCGTGAGGGAACCAAGGGCTCCCACCTCCTCCATTTTCTTGTTCCTTTTCAAACTGTGACACTGCAAATCTCATGCTTTCTTGAATTTTTCTTTGATCAATCACATAAACACCATCCGAGAACCCTTAGAACTCATCCTCCATCATCTAATTCAGTCTCCATTACTAAAAAACCCCATCACCATGAATCAAACACCATAGTTGCCCGTAGTAACAATTTGTCTCAATCCAGGATGGTTGCCTCGGTTCCTCTCTCTCTTGCAACACCGTCCACTACCGCCACCGGCCGATACCATTGTGACCTAAAACCACATTTTTGTCTTTCTGGAACATTCTTTATTTTTATTTTCTCCAGGTTGTTTCTGATTTGGGGAAGATGAAGGGATGGATATTGGTTGAGGCGCAGTAGAGAGGGTTTTGTAAAAACCCACGAGTCACACAGGTTGCGGGTTAACCCACATTGACCCGCGGGTTTATCCGAGTTGGTTGCATATACGGTCCATCTAGCGAACCGACATATACAATGTATAGGTCGAGGGTTAACCCGATCCAATCGGTGAGTCGGTCCAGGTTTAATAACTATGCTTGGCTTGTGATGCTTCACATATTGGAATTGGAGGAGTTCTTAGCCAAGAAGGTCATCCTATTGCTTTCTTTAACAAGAAGCTTAATGACGCCAAGCAAAGATATTCCATTAACAACAAGGAACTTTATGCAACTGTGCAAGCATTCTATTATTGGCAACACCACCTTATCCCCCAAGGAGTTTGTGCTTTACTTTGACCATAAAGCACTCAAGTATATTAATAGCCAAAAGAGAGTGACCCAAGGCATAGGCAATGGGTTGAATTTTCTTCAAGCTTATAGCTTTGTAAGCAAATACAAAGCTGGTGTTAAGAATGAGGTCATTGAAGCCCTCAGCCAAGTCATGCATATCCTCACACACCTCTATGTCCTTGAAGTTTGTGGACTTTAACTCCTCAGGGATGAGTATCCAAAGAGCAAGGATTTCAAAATCATACATGCTGACATGCTTTCTGCTGATTTCTCACTACAAGATGGTATGGTTTCTTTTTAAGTTAACTCGGAGTTGCACAATAGAAGAAACTTTGAGCGTAACAAAACAGTTGCTATAGTAGAAGAAAGGTTTTATTGGCCAATTCTCAAGCATGAAGTTGCAACATGAGTTGCCCAAGGTCACACATGTAAGTTAGCTAGGGCAAGAAGTAAAACGCCAGTCTTATGTACCAGAGCCTTGGCAAGACTGAAGTATGGATTTTGTCCTAGGGGTTAGCAAAGAAAATTCTAGGGCTTGACTCCTTTCTTGTGATGCAGACTGCTTCTCTAAGATGGCTCAATTTACTGCATGTTCAAGGACATAAGATGGGGTGCATGCAGCTAATTTATCCATTAAATGAAGAGTATGTCTTCAAGGATTACCCAAGACTATACTGTCTGAATGAGACCAAAAGTTCGCCTCTTATGTGGCAGACTTTGTGGCCTCTTCAAACAGTCAATTGAAATTTTCAGCCGCATTACATCCTGGAATGGATACTCAAACAGAGGTTGTTAATAGGAGCATTGACGATTTACAAAGGTGTCTTGCAGAAGACAAAATTACAGCTTGGGATTTAATTCTACCAATGCCTGAATTTTGAGGACAATAATTATGTAAATAAAACTATTTGTCACAGTCCCTTTGAAATTGTCCTGGGTATGCAGCCTAAAAAACCAATTTGCTAACCAATTTCAGCTCGTCATAGTGTAGAGGCTTGTGCATTTGCTGAACATATTCATGAAATCGATGTTGATGTTTGTAGCAAGATTGCTTTCAGCAATGCATATTACAACAGTCATGCTGATTTGCATCACTTACATGCTGAATTTGAAACTGGTGATTGCAATATAATGTACGTCACACCAGAAGGGTTTCCAAGCGGCAAGTATAAGAAATTCCGATACCAAAGTGTTGGTTTAAATAAGATTCTTCACAAGATTAACCCCAATGCATATGTTTCAGAATTGTCAGACCACAAGTAATATTAACATCTTTAATATTGAAGATCACAACCCTAACCCTAGACACTTTGAAAAGTAATACAATACTGTTGTGGCTGCTCATCTTCCACCAGCTTCTAAAATTCACAATGAGATTAACAAAATTGTGGGTAGCCACATTATTTCAACTTGAGGGGGAGGACACCAAAATACTTGGTAAAATGGATGAATAGGCCATGATGAGATTAAACATGGATTTCAGATGATGAACTCCAATAATTGGATCGCAATTTGAACGAGAAGTACGAACCTTTTAAGTAGCCAGAGTCTAACTTTCCCAAGTCTGGGAGAGATCATGCAAAATTATGTGCCAAGGAAGTCTAGAAAGTACAAGAGAAGAGGGAAGAATGACTCGAGCTAACATCATTATCTGGCAAGATTCCAACTTTGAACTTGCATAAAGGAGTTGCTTTGGATTCATCTACCTATTAGTCTTTATTTTTATCAATTTTATTTTCATTATAGTAATTTATTTTTTGGACCTTTAATGGGCTGTCCAGTGATGGGGCCTTTTTCTTTATGGGCCTATTTCTAAATGGTTAAGTCCCAGCCTACTTAGGAGTTTTAAAGTAGTTTGCATCGGCAAGACAAGTTCACTTGAGTGGGTGAGATAAGGATCTATCAGTCTCTTTTGAAGATTAGTG
The DNA here is from genome assembly GCA_037126225.1 of Dillenia turbinata. NCBI lineage: Eukaryota > Viridiplantae > Streptophyta > Magnoliopsida > Dilleniales > Dilleniaceae > Dillenia > Dillenia turbinata. The sequence goes on along the minus strand of JBAMMX010000031.1, from coordinate 701,104 downwards.
AGTAAAGAAATTTGAATTCAGCTTGTATTTACAGCAACCTATGGGGGTCTGATTGAGATTGAATTCTTCTTCTACTGAGTGATTTCAAAAACCCTAAGTGTAATTGTTTAGGTTATTTTACTTTTCTATTTTGTTTACTTATCATTCTCAACCCATAAAGTGCAGTGCACAAGAATCCTACATCACCTATATAACTCCAAATATATAAAATAAATGCAAACATGAAATATTGTTCCATGAGCATTCAAACTGAAACTCAAAAGTAATTCCTAAAGTTTTTATAAAAAATAACATAACGTAAAATAGCTGACAGTTCATCACTATAAAAGTAAAGATTGAAGAAAAAGATGGCGCATAGAGGCAGTCACCTCAATGGTCAGCAAGTTCTCTGAAATATCTACAGTCTTTGCTCTGAAGATATCAACTAACCACATGATCTACATAAACAAACAGGAAGCGAGAATTAGTAACAGTAATCAGATAAAATAGTAAATAAGAAGATCAAAAATGTTATTCCTTTTGTCTATATGAAATAACATAATAGACTTTTACAATTCAAAGTGACAAATGATCTATCTACTTGAATAACACAGTCTTCAACAACCTACTCACGGGATACTTCTCCAACTTCATAGTTCATATAAACAGGAAAAATAGAAACCGTAACACTGATCAGAACCTAATGATCTTCTCATATATATTATATTACTCATGTAAAACTTTAGGTAGCCTGCTTTTCATGCAGGATGAGACGGGGATTGTTAGAATAGATCAATCAAGAGATGATTTGCACTGACATCATTTCTGAGTAGCACTTGATTTATTTGTGAAGCATAATCTGACCACTAATCAGAGAAGGGATCAAATTAAGTTGGGACAAAGCAAAAAGAGATACAATTCATAGAGGCATGTACGGATTCATCTTTAAAAATAAAAAAATAAAAAATAAATAAAACAACACACGGGAAAAGAAATTCCAAAAATAGCGCTCCAAATATCACATGTTAAAGACACGACAGGATATGTCACATCTTCAAAACACGACATACTCTATTTTAGGCTAGGGTTTCCTCGTGTGTTTGACGAGGCTAGGGTTAGGGTTGAGTTTCTTCAACCCTTTCAACTTCTTCAAATGCTCTTCCAAGCTAGAGTTTCTCAACTCTTTTAGCTTCTTCAAATGCTCTTCCAAGTTAGGGTTTCTTCAAACACTCGGGTTTTACCTTGCTGCTCCACAACGATAATTGTATGTCTCTGTTTCTCAACATATGACAGCGTTGAGAAACAGAGTTGCTCGGTGGGTTTCTTCAGGTAATGATGAGCATGGAAGAAGAACCTTGCTCCTTCCGGTAAGGATGAAGAAACAGATGCTCAACCCTTGTTAATATGTTTGTCTCTGTTTCTCAACATGCAACATATGCAGCAACTTTCTGGAGGAGGCATGAACTCACCCGAGCATGAAAATCATCGATCATGGGTTTTGTCGCATCTTCAAGATACGACAAACATATGTCGCATATTGAAGACATGACATATCCTATCGCGTTTTCAACATGCAACATTTGGTCACTATTTTTGAAATTTCTTTTCCACATGTGTTGTTTTAAAAATTTTTTTCATTTTCGAAAATAAATCCGTACATGTCTCACAATTCATAATCAAATTTCTCAAATGCATAAACATTGTAAGAAAAATCAAACGTGGAAGGGAAGGGGTGCAACTAATTAACTTGCAGTGCAAAGAATCACCTCCGCACGAGTGCTTGGATCCGCATGAAGTTTAACGAGCATCAATTCACGTTCCACTTGTGGCTCCCTGGAGAGATCTTCAACCTAATTGAATCACGGTAATGATCATAAAGATGGGAAGAGGAAGAAAAAAGGAAAAGTCAGAAATTCAGTAGCTTTTTGGTCTTTCGTTTGAGGCGGGCAAATTTCGTGAAGCAGGTAAGAGGACAAGCAACAAAAATGGTGCAACGTATACATTATACCTTCCAGACGTGAACTAATTTGTTGAGCTGTTCGACCACTTGTTGGAGGACCTTTTCGGTACCAGAGACAACGATAGTGAACAAGGCCTTGTCCTTGTTCAGGCCCACGGCCAAGGACTCGATGTTGTAACCCCTCCTCGAGATCACCCCCGCAATCCTGTTTATAATCCCGCTTTCGTCCCCAACGAACACCGAAATGGTGTGCCGCTTTACCCTGCATATATGCATTTTTTCCGTTTCTTAGGGTTTGAATTTGAATTTTTACAGTGACACGATTAATTTGGAGAAGAAAGGAAAAAACCTTGAAGCTGAGGCAGAGCGGGACGGAGCAACAACAGGAACCGGAATAGAGTTAGAGGGATGTGGTGCATTGTTGTTGGAGCGGGCAGCAGTGGTACACGCACTCGAGTTCCATCTCCATCTCCAGCTCTGACTCTGACTCAGATTCAGTTTTTGAGGTAGTATCGCTGGAGTCCGTCTCAAACACCGCGGAAACTGTTCCATTCGTGCTGCTTTGAAGCTGCTGGGAGAAGCGGACGCCATCGTCTTCCTTCTTTAGACCGCCAAGAGGTGAATGCCGATACGGAATGCGGGTGTAGGAAAAACAAATTGGGACTTCTGTGTCGGTGCGTGTGAGAGAGAGAGAGAGAGTATTGCTTTTTTGACTGCCGGCGCTGTTGTGGTGTGGCTTCGCTGCTGTGCTGTTGGGGTGGGACTTCACTGCGCCCACAAATGTCTGATTAGACCCCTTCCCTTCGCTGTGTGGCAGCGCGCCGCATCCCTCCCTCCTGATTCGGGTGCGGACGTCTGACCCCTTTTATTTTTATAATAAATTACCCGTAAATCAAATTAAATCTCAAGACAAAAAATGAGATTAAAAAATATCGATAACCACCCAACTTATTTTAAATAACATCTTTTTAGGTTGAATATTTTAATTCAAAATTTTTTATAATTAAAATTGACGAAATATAATTCAAAAACTAATTATAATAATACTAAATCTTATGAACATATAGTTGAATAAATATTTCACACCTAAACGATCAATCTATAAGAATTTATCTCTTCGAGAGGGTGAATACAACCCAACACTCTAGATAGTCTATATCGATAATGACCTAATAGGTCCACAATCTTTAAAAGCATTTGATAAAATTAAAATGACACTTCTTCTTCAATGACCAATCGATGACTTTGGCAAGAAGTTAATCATTTACTCTTATCGATCAAAGGTAATATTCAATTTTAGATATGATTTTTTGAAATCTAATCGATAAAAAAAATCTCTTTGATTTGTTAAACCTTCAAAGTGATGAACATTTTAAATCTCTTGAAAATATTTGATTATTGAGTTTTGAGATTTCTTGACATATTCATAAGGAAACTAGAGTTGTAACACCGAATACACACGACTCACGAGCAACCGACCTATAAAAAACATTTTGTATATCACATGCCACGTATGCTCTCTAATAGCACAACACTCAACACACAAACCAAAAGGATTTCCTTCGATGGTCTTTGCGTTTTCATTTTATCCCTTGGAGCACCCATTTGAGTCAAAAAAATCAGAAATCATGGAGTTGAAACATATCTCTAATAAATTGGTGTCATCTATGGAAAACAAACTAAAGTAATTCAGCAAACACCTCGAATTGTTAAACAACCATGCCTCCAAAAAGAAAGACCAGACCGTCTCGAAGGTTGCATCCGTTACAGATGGACATACCGCCACCCCAACAGACGGCGCACTACCAGCGGCATCTGCTCGCCCCATCGATAATCCTATCACTCACTTTCAACTCTCTCGCCCAAAAGAGCCTCCACAACCTGCACCTCAAAGACACCCCGTTATGCCTTCTGCACTAATGTCCCCATAGAGACCCAATCATCCCCAACTGAAAAGACTAGAATACAGAATATAAGTAAGTAGCTAGAAGAACTCAGCCACATTATTGTACTAAAAGGACAATCTTCTTCGGGAGGATCAAGGTATGCACGCTCTTGACAATTCGCCCCTTACCTCGACTATGAACCATCAGTAACCTCTCATCATGATCTCGATGAGTTGAGAAGATAGGTTGAACAACTTTTCATCAATGAACTTAGACAAACCAATGCAGGGAGGAACGAAACCCCCTTAATCCATCCAGCGTGTTACCTTTTGACCCGAAGGTTTCTTCAAAGCTAGTGTCACATGCATACTTCTACCTCCCATGGAAAGGTATGACGGCACAATCTACCCTTGTGACCATGCTACTCATTTTGTGACGGTGATAATTTCGAGAGATATGACGAATAATGTTATATGTAAACACTTTCCTACCACCTCAAAGACAATATATTAATATGGTTCAACTCGCTCCCGTCACTCAACATCAAAAGTTTCTCTTAGTTTCAACAATAGTTCGAAACTCACTCGATGATCAGTAGGAGCAAGAAGAAAGCTCACTTTCTTACTATCGTTGCGACAAAGAGACGAATAACCTTTGAGGGACTTTCTGGACAAGTTTAAGATCAAGATGATGAAGGTCTCGGTTTTTTATCATTCTATTGCATTAGTTGTTCTACTCACAAGGCTATGCCTTTCAGGTATAAAAACATCTATCACAAAGAACCCTCCTTCTATCATTCAGGAGTTTTATACCCATGCTGGGAAGTACATAGTAAAGAAGATACTGAAACATTCGATAGACATAGGAATCGACCATCCCAAAGAGAATGCAGTCGATCATTCCGGCAACCCTCACCAAAGAAAAACCGACTGGGACCCTTACCTTTGTGGAGGTTTAACACTTATACTCTTTTGAATGAGACCCCTAGTCAAGTCTTATTTCAAATTAGAAATAAGCCACACATCAAGTGGTCTCCACGTTTCATGAATGACGACTCTAAAAAAACAAGACTAAGTATTGGCATTTTTATAGGGATTGTGGTCACATACGTGTGAATCTGAAAGCTCAAGACGAGTTGAAATTCTTAGTTCGAAATGGAAAGTTACAAAGATTTATCAGTATATGAAAGAATGAATATTCCCTATCTTGGTCGAACATGCCCCATTGTAAGAAAATGAACCGAATGAACAACCGATCGCCCGACAGGCGCATGATCGACCAAATGAAGTGATCATCTAGATTTATGACAAACGGTCCTTCACGAGCCCTACATCCCTGCCAGCGTCTTTCCTACGTACAATCCATACCCCCGAATTATTCATGGAGGGACGAAACCGAACACACGATTGCGTCGATCTTCTACATGGCAGGGATGTCTCTTCCTGCTCTGAAGAGATACGATAACTCATGTTGACAAGTAGCCCAAGGGAAAAAGACCAGTTATTGGCTTCACTGATGAGAATTTGATAGGAGTTGATCACAATCGTCATGATCCCTTCGTTGTTACCGCCAAAATTAGCTGAGTACAAGGTTAGAATGATCTTCATCAATCAAGGAGTGAGATACAATCTCCTCTATTAAGACATCTTCCAATGAATGGGTTTTGGTCAAACTCACCTCCTATCCCATGTAGGACGAGTCAAAGGGCTCTGGTGAATGGATATATCTCGAGGCATTATCTCACTTTCGGTCACCTTTAGCTGCCACCGAATCATGCGATGGCTACTACCGTATTCAATGTAATCAAACTTCCTTGCTTTATAATGTAATCTTAGGTAAGCGGACCTAAACGCCATGAAAGCCTTGCAACACCAAATACATGAAGATTAAGTTCAAAACTCCAATCGATATCGAATACTATTCTGGATTCGAAACCTCCAGTGTCTCCTTCCAAGTGATTGTGATTCTCTCGTGACCACAGGGTATGCCTCATTTGTTTTGCTTTAAGATTTTTACATTATCGCAATAATAGTTTTTATTCCATATCTAGCATATGTGTCATCCTACCGTTTGATTCCTATGAACGAAATGTGTTGTCAATAAAGGACTCGACTTCCCGAAGGATTGGCATAACCTATCATAATGATTAAATCCATCGAATAAAATATGTAGTCAATAAGTGACTCGAGTCCCCAAAGGGCAGACACAACCCCTTCTAACGATTGAATTCTAACAAACAAAACACGTCGTTAATAGGGGATCCGATTCTCAGAAGGGCAAGCACAGACCATCCCTAACGATTGAATCTAACAAATGAATCATGTTGTTAATAAGGAACACGACTCCCCGAAGGCGAGGCACGACCCGTCCTAACGATTGAATCCTAACGAACAAAACGTGTAGTCAATAAGGACTTAACTCTCGGAATGACGGATATAGACCATTCTACCATTTGATTCCTAACAGAACAAAACATGCCATCAATGAGAGACGACTCCCGAAAGGGTAGGCATGAGTCCATCGATCGTTTCCTAGCAAATGTGGCATACGAAGGGACGTGGCTCCTCAAGGGTAAGCATGCCTCATTCTAATGGTTGGTCCCTAACGAAGACAACGCCTGCCTGGGCGGATAGGCATCCTTCGCTCAATCAAACAATCTAAAACGAACATGCATGGCATATGACTTATCTAGATTTTTGAGCGAATCCTACTTAAGGCATACGAGTTAAAACTACTCGAACGATTATGGAAATATCCACAAGTGGTGACATGTGCATAACGCAGTATGATAAGTTTTCTTTAAAAAGATAAATGATGTGAGGATTACATAAAATCAGGGGAACGGAGGGGAGTGCGGAACCTCTCGAAGAGGAGACTCTACAATCGCTTGGGCTTTAGCCGACTCAGTTGGAACTGCGACGGGATAGCGGGGGCAAGGTCTTGCCCCGATGTTTCTACTGCGATAGCTTCTTCACCGGAGGCAAGGCCTCCTCCGGGCCTACTAAATGAACTATCTCTTCGGCACATCTCATCGTCTCAGAAAGTACGCCAATGAAAACACCTAAAGATTTCGGTGTTCTTGGCAAAGAACTCTTAGACCTTAGTCACTTTCCATTCCTAACTTGAATTGATTCCTCGCGCATCCGAGTTAGCACCTCGACGGTTGCAAACTTGCCTCTAAACTTTTGCTTTGGCCTCCAGCTCCTCGGATCGTTTCTGAGATAAAGCTAAATCTTACTGCAAATACCTAATCTTTTTATCCTTCTCGGCAAGCAAGGCGCTATTATCTTCTACTTCCACACCTTTCTCCCCCGTTTGAGGAGCATCTTGCAAGGCCAAAACCTGATTAGCTAATTGATCAGTGCCCTTCTCCAAGTGCCTTATCGTCCAGCTTCCTCGGTTGCCTACGGAGACTCCATCAAGACCATCGTCTATCAAAAGGAGCCTAATTAACCAAATACAAAACAAGGTAAGAAATAAAATAAGACAAGTATGAGAAAAAAGGTGATACCGCTAAGCCAAGAGATCGAAGAGCCTTGTCGACTTGCTCGGGGGATATCCTATTTAATTCCAACTACGAGCAGTGGAAATCAAACCGATCAACTATCTATCTCGCCTTAGTCACATTGATATAACGAACAGATTATCTCTGCACGTATAGAAACCGTCCCCCTCTCTTTCAAACTCTTCCTACTATCAAAAGATCGAATAGGAATAAAAGGAAAAAAGTAGTCCCATCAGCTACCTTGTGTTTTCCTTGCGTGGAGGCTATAAAGGCATAGCAAATGATGGCCAGTGCCTCCTTGTCGGGGCATCTTCACCCATCTTCACCCCCAGCCTGTGGGAATGTGCAATCGTTAGATATCGGGTTGACGGCCCCTTTAATCAAGTGGCCACCGATTTAAAATGTCTTGTTAAGGTATGAGACACCTACACTCCGACCCCCTCGGTTCCTTTGGCTTCCTCTCCAAAGAAGGCTCAAACAACCTGGATTTTCCTCCTCTTTAAAAAGGAGCCATAGCTTTAGATGGCCAAGCTCCGGAAACCTATCAACTTCTCACGAATGCCACTTTGCGTATGTTGTCACCTTATTCAAAATGGCATTCACAAGAGAAAACAAAACATCAACGAACTCTTTCTCCTTCCTTTCAACCAAAAAAGGGATCAGTCAATTTTCCTCCTCTCCCTATTAGCAAACCTACCAAAACCAACATTTGGTCATCCATAAGAGAATCTACCTAGATATTCCTCCAAGTGGATGAATAGTAGTTGTCGGTCGAACTCACAAATCGGGAATGACGAAAAGGGGTTGAAGGCTTCAATCCAAACGATGGCTTCTCGTGACACTAGGTAACACGATATGAGATCCCTATTCGAAAACTCTACAAAGCAATACTTATACATCCAACTTTTATCGATTGACTCTTTATAGTAAAACCCTTGATTGGATTCGGGTTGAGTTGTAGTACGTACCGAATCGGGGTAGAACTTGTACTCTCGCATCTCTTTAAAGCCAAAGATGGCGGAAAGAATTTCAAAATCAAAAAGCGAAGGCAATAAAACCTTAACAAAAAGATTATAGCAGCAACCAAATACCAAACACTAGGGTGAAGCAATGTCGGATATATGTTCCAATGAAATAATACCTCTCGATTGGGCTAGTGTATAACATTTTTAAATTATACTTCACTATCTGTTTGCATATCGAATACGACCCTCCGGTGTCAGTTAGTCTTATCCTCTTACGTAGGCAACACCAAAGTGTAATCATCTCCAAGTAGCATATCGGTTTGAACTTCCCAAAGTTCCAAATCCGTCATCGTGCTTCCAATATCACTAATCCCCAAATGGCTTTAAGAAGAAGAACCCTTAGTCATTTTCTCAAAAATATTTTCTTTACGAAGGTTTTAGTCTCAAGAAAGCGAAATTGTTGAAAAGCAAGTGCAAAGCGCCTAACCCAATCGAATAGCTAACTTTATAAAGCATACTAGAGATGATTGGTGGTAGTCAAAGTGGCCCGTGCCACATTAAAAGTTTTATACCTTTTCGATGTCCATCGCCCTTCTCACAAAACGATGCCATAAATCGGGAGTAAATGATGAGATACAATCTAAAAACTAGTTATGGTAACACTAAGTTTTATGAGCCCATGGCTGAACAAACATTTCACACCCAAACATGTTAATCTATAGGGATCTATCTCCCCAAGGGAGTAGACACGGCCCAACACTCCGATAATCTCTATCGAAGCTACCTAATTGGTCCATAGTCTTGAAAGCATTGATAAGATTAAAATGACACTTCCTCTTCGGCGGGCAATCGGTGGCTTTGGCAAGGGGCTGATCGTTTATCTTCATCGATTAAAGATAATATTTAATTTTAGGCATATCTCCTTGGTAAGGAAGGGACTTTTGAAATCTAATTGATAACGAAAGAATCTCCTTGATTTATTGAACCTTCTAAGTGATAAAGATTCTAAATCTCTTAAAAATATTTGTTATGAAGTCCCGAGATTTCAAGTATACTCACAAGAGAAAGGCTGGAGTTGTAACACTCCAAATGCACACGACTCACAGGCAGCCGATCTATAAAAATATTTTGCATATCACATGCCAAGTATACTCTTTGATAGCATAACACTCGACTCACAAACCACAACGCTCTCTTTCTTAGCCCTCCCTTATTCAGTCTGTTTCTTTTCTCTCGAAAAATGTTTTTTCTTACTTGAGCGTCGGAATCTTTATGTCAGAATACTCTACGGTGGTCTTTTTGTAGTGTAGGTTTCATTTTTTCCCTTAGAGCACCCATTCAAATCAAAAGAAGTCAAAATCTATTGAATCGAAATCCACCTCCAACAAAAACCATATCCTAATACTAAAAAAAAATCTATCTCATTATAATATCTTAATAATTTGAAAACTAATTTACTACGAGACATTACTAAGATTCTCAATCGATTTTCTTAAAAAACCAAAAAAAAAGTCAATTCTTTACTTTTGCATTGGTCATGAACAATTAACACACGCAGTGCATTTATTGTCTCCTCAAAAGCCCATGCTACTCTTTATTTGCCTTTTACATGGGACATTCATTTGTTTCCTCAAGAGCAACGTCTTTTGTTTTTTGGTGTAACATTTTAGATTTGTCGACTTGAATTTTAAGTCTCATATTGACCTTGTAAGTGAAAGTAGGTGGGAAAAATGAGGGTGTCTCATAAGGAAAGTCCAGAGAGAAACCTAAATGTGGGTGTCTCATATTGGCCTTATAGTCAAAGTGTGTTGTGATTATTTCAATTTTTGTAAGAAGATGTTTTAAAGTTTGTTTAATTTTTATGTGTTAGTTTGAATTAATTTTTGCTTCTGTACAATTTATTTTTTTATTATTTATGGCTTAAGATTTATGAAGAAATGGGTATACAATCACAATAATTTACAGGAACACATACGCACATCAAAATCCTATGGTTGTATGTTAATTTTCTAAACTCCCTTATTTACAATGATGCTAATATTAATGGGTTGGATTTTGATGGGACATGGCCCAAAAGCCCAAACCAAGAGAGCCAACTCCTTTAAGGCCCACTAAAGGCGTGCCGATCAGTATCTAACGTCCACAACAACAATCTACCGAGGGCCATAATCATCCCGATCGATCTACCAAAATGCCTTGGTCGTCTAAGTTTACGAGCGATATGGCCTCAGCTGCCCCGATAACCGATCGCTGATTCATCAGCGGGGACAATCACCTCGATCAATTAAACAAATGTTGGTTTTCCAGCTCTGGAGAAGTTTTGAAGGATCCCTTATGGTCGAGCGATCGATTGGTACGCGGGGGTATTCCAAGCGATTATAAAGGAGAGATCAGAATTTCCTCAACTTGATTCTATTTCTTAGCGGCAAATCTTGGATCTTCAGGATAAAGAAGGCATCCCCTCCCGAAGATGGAAGTTTTCCTGATAAATGAAGATCATGATCAATTTGAAATAATGACCCTTGAGATTCTCGAATAAACTCTATAAGGAAGGTAGGGTAGAAGTCGCTCAGTAGCGCACGACTCTCATAAGTATAAGAGATCTCAAAATTCTCGACATCAGGTACGTTTTCTAAACCTAACATAGGGGCACACAAAATGGAGGGAACGACCTTCCCTCAACTCTCGATCTATTTTCTTTTATTAGCGTAAGCCGTTTTTGCTGACTTGATCGTCGGAATCTCCCCGCGGGAGCACCCTCGCGGTTTTGCCAGGTGTATCCACATTCGGTGACTCTTGTTTGGAGTCAAGAAGAGCCGATATCGACGAAGTCATAACCCACCTCCATCGGTTAGGCGCGATGTGAAGTAGGGACACGGACTAAGAGAAATTCATATAACAATGCCTCCAAAGAATAGAGCATCTTCTAAAGCCGTCCCCATTGTAGGAGGGAACACATCCCTATGTCGGCCGACTTAGCGTTCCCCAATAGCGAATCCTCCAATTCACAATCTACGTGTTTTCCCCCAACCGTCGCATCCGGAGCTAGTTCCGCGACATGCAAATCAAGGATAATAAGTCATGGCTCCCCGAGAGGCCGAACGAGACGGACCAGGACCCAAATGAAAAGATTAGTGTCTGAAATCCAAAGAATGAGTAAACGGTTGGAATGACTCGGTCGAGCCCTTGGGCGAGCAACCACTCATCTGCTGCAGAATTCGAATACAAGCAACCCCCTGGACAAGAATTCCCGGAACCATCGGTGGCCTCCCAATATGACCTCTAGGGCCCAAAAAGGCGGAGTTAAGCGGCTCGTGGGTCTGAGCTAAAACGGCAAAGTAAGAGACAGGGGGAAGATCCCCAATGCTCACACTGGGCAGATCATCATTCCCGATGCAAAGATCTTGTCAGAACCAATGTCAAGAGATATCTTTCTGCCTCCCATGGAGGCGATATGACGGGATAGACGACCCTGCGACCATTCCGGCTCATTTCATAACGATAGTCTCTAAAAACCTCTCGAGACGCCGCAATCGTAAATACTTTCCTACCACTCTTAAGGGTAATGCCCTAATGAGGTTTAATTCTCTTCCCCGCTTAGTATCAAGGGTTTCGCACAACTCCGATAATAATTTGAGACCAACCCGTGATCGACCGAGGACTAAATGGAAATCTACGTCCCTCTTGTCGTTCCATCAATGGAAAGAGAATCTCTCGAGAGACTTCATGGAGAGATTCAATATGGAGAAATGCTGAAAGTCCTGCTCGGACCATAACATTGCCTTGGTAATTGCTCTGACGAACTGTCTACTCCTCGATATGAAAGTCTCCATCACAAAGAAGTTTCCAACATCCATCTAAGAATTCTACTCCCGAAGCGAGAGAAATATATTCTTTGCGAAGAAGCAAGAGGCATTCGATCGACAAAAGGCCACCATAGATGAAAAAACGCAATGGGTCGTCACACCAACATTCCCGAAAAAGGCTAGCGTAGCGCCGACATTAGCGGTATTATGTCTGTGGCACTTCCATTCCTAGATTTAAATAAAATAATTCTCAATATATATATATATATGTATAGTAAAATATTTAATTTTATTGATATTCGATTTTGAGGTTTCTAGAATTTAATTTTTGGTATATTCAAAAGTATCTGTGTTTAATTCATGATGTGAAGAATATATTTTTCATTTATTAATTTAATTATTTACTAAATTATTTATTTATAAGAAATCTATTTATCTAAATAAATATATATATAATATTACAAATAATTATTAAAAAAAGAAAGGAAATTTGAATTAGGGTATGAAACCCTAATTTCCCCTTTTCCACTCTCATCTCTCTCCCTCCTCCACCCCTTCATCTCCCTCTCCCGCGTATCTCCATCGCCGCTGCTCCCTTCACCTTCCTCTGCGATCCACCACAGTCAAACCACCTCTAACCACCTTTCTTTCCACCTCTCGATTTCCCACTCTCGGTTCTCTCTCTCTCCTCTCTACCTCTCACTTTGTCGCTCTCTCTCTCCTCTCGATCTCCCGTTCGATTTCTCTCTCTCTTGCCACTCTTTCCCTCTTTGCCGTTGCCATCTCCACCCTCATTTCTCTCTACATCTCTACTGATCAACTCTCTCTCTTCGTCTCACTCGCGTCGCGGGTTCTCTCTCTCGCACGATTCACCCTCTCCCGATCTCCCCCTTCCCGCGGTTCTCCCCGTGAACACTTCTGCTCTCTACGACCACCACTCCCTCTTTACTTTTCCTTTTCGGTTTCTCTCTATGCGCCTTCTCTCTACTACCCTGGCTCTCTCTCTTCTCCCTATCTCTCTCTCCTGTAACGCGTGGCTTTGCGATCTTGGCTTGACTCCCTTACGCGCGACTACGATGCTCACGCCCCGCTACGTGCGCGACGGCTCTAAGCGCGACAAACACAGCGACTTCTCCTCCTTGTTTGCACGCTCCAGTGCTCTGCTCTCTCCTTCGAGAGCCTTTGCCAATCAACCCGGAAAACGAAAACCTAGGCTGCGATTTCTTGCGATCCCATTCTGCGTAGGTAAATTTGGTTTTTGGTTAATAGCCCTAGGGTTTAGTCTCTAAGTAATTTAGTCTAAGCGTTAAAATACGTCGGTTTGGAATCTGCGGGTCTTGGATTGAGCGAAGTGCATTGGAAGTTAAATCTACAGATCGAAAAACCCTAGGTAAGGAGAGTTCTGATCTTTTCGATAATTGCAGATAAATTTAGAGTTAATTTAGAGTTGAAAAAAAGTTTTATATCTGCAGCTTAGGAACTTTGTTCGATTAGAATAGAATGTAATTTTAGAAATGTTATGTCTGAATGTTAAGGTTAAGTTTAAAAAAAAAAGTGCGAATTAGGCTGTTTAGTATGAAAGAAACATGTTAGAGATGAAGGATTCATATTTGCTTGAATTGAATGGTTTTCATTGGGATTTAATTTGAAATATGCATAAAATCATTTTGGGATCGAGATGGAATGAAATGTACCGTGAAATGAAGTATATTATTGTATTTCATGTCTTTCCTAGGTTGTTTTGAGTTGTTAAATTTCATAATGATAGGCATATGAAAGATAATTTAAAAATTTGGAACTTAAGCTTAAGGATCGATATAGTCTTTTCCATTATAAGTTGTCCTTCATATAGGAAATCAAAATACAACTTTGTATTAAGAAAATAGACTCCAATACCTTGAAAATGACATATGGTTTGAAAAAATCAGGTGAGAATTTAAAAGTATATGATTTTTCAAAATTTTTTCCATTTTGTAGGAAATTTATTTATTTTAGTTTGGTTTTCGATTTTAAACGGTTTTAGGTTTGAATTTAGATTTGGCTTTGATTTCGTTATTTATTTATAAATGGAATAAAATTGATTATATTGGAGTGCATTTATAAATTGAAGAATTTGG